>ML108544.1:0-32288 GCA_003697995.1 Taxidea taxus jeffersonii | reverse complement strand
CTCAGTTTGTTTTATGACATTAAGAGTCTCTTTTGGTTTGTCTCCCTCCCGATCCCATCTTGTTTCATTTTTACTTTTCCTACCACCTTAACTCCCACCCCCTTTGCATCTCCACTTCCTCATATCAGGGAGATCATGTGGTAGTTGTCTTTCTCCAGTTGACTTATTTCGCTAAGCATAATACGCTCTAGTTCCATCCATGTCGTCGCAAATGGTAAGATTTCATTTCTTTTGATGGCTGCATAGTATTCCATCGTATATATATGCCACATCTTCTTTATCCTAATGTCGTTTTAAAAGAGCTTTTCAGAAACCTAAGTGATGTAATTTACATATGTACTTTTTCAGTGGACTGGGTGCTGAAATTTATATGAGCTGTTGCAGTGAATTTATGGAATACATTTTTAAGGTATTATTTCTCTTTACGATGTGTAGAAGAATTAAAAGCTTAGGCTTTTAGCAAGTATTTGATGATGAAGTATGTTATGCTTAATTCACCTGTTTCACAAATAGAGTAGAGATTATATGTTTTCCGTGTTTATGGACACTGAAGTTTAGAGTGAATAAAAAGTTCTTACTGTCTTGGAAAGGGGTAGCAATGAAAGAAGTAGGTGGAGAAAATCCCAAGCATGCAACTCTAACATGATGATTTGCTTTGAAGGTTAATAAACTGTTTAAATTCTTTCAATAACTGCAGATTCTGACAAACATTTACAGGAAGGACAGTAAATCTTCCAATAATCAGCTTTAAATTTGCTTGAATATTGGAATGAAAATTCTGTTCACTTGCTGGACCAGGGATGACTGCTATAGAAAGTTTTTTCAACCCTTCATTTTAGTCTGTATATATCTCTCAGTCTGGAGAGAGTCTCTTTTAGGCCGCATATAGATGGATTTATTCCCTTTTTTTTTTTTTTTTAAATCCGTTTAGACATCCCATGTCTTTTGATTGGAGCATTTAGTCCATTTACATTTTAAGTAATTATTATGGGTATGTACTTACTGTCATTTTATTAATTGCTTTCTGGTTGTTTTGTAGCTTTCCATTCCTTTCTTCTTCTGTTGCTTTTTTTGTTTGTGACTTAATGACTTTTAGTGTTATGTTTCATTCCCTTCTTTTTATTTATTTATTTTTTTGTATCTATTATAAGTTTTTGGTTTGTGTTTACCATGAGGTTCATATATGACATTCTATATATATAGCAGTCTATTTAAAGTTGGTGGTTGCTTAAATTCAGGTATATTCTAAAAGAACTGCATTTTTACTCCCCTCTCCATGTTTTTGTATATGATGTCACATTTTATGTCTTTTCATTTTGTCTGTCCCTTAAGTAATTATTGTTGATATTACTGATTACTACTTTTGTCTTTTAATAATCATACTAGCTTAAAAATGATTGATTTACTATATTTACTATATATTTACTTTTATCAGTGAAATTTTTTCTATTCGTAATTTTCTTTTCATTATGGCATTTCTCTTTCCACTTGAAGAAGAACCTTTAACATTTCTTGTGAGTCTGGTTTAGTGGTGATGGACCCCTTTTATTTTTGCTTGTCTGTGAAATTCTTTATCTCTCTTTCAATCCTGAATTATAATCTTAACATGTAGGGAATTCTTGGTTGGAATTTTTTTTCCTCCAGCACTTTGAATAGCTGTGCCACTCTCTTCTGGCTTACAAAGTTTTTGCTGAAATGTTTGGGAATAGCCTTATGAGGTTTCCTTTGTATATAATAAGTTGTTGCTGCTTTTATGATTCTTTTTTTCTAATTTCAACTTTTACTATTTTAATGTGTCTTGGTGTGGATATCTTTGGGTTCATCTTATCTGGAAATTTCTGGAATCTGTATGTTTGTTTCTTTCCTCAGATTAAGGAAGTTGTCTACCATTATTTCTTCAAATAAGTTTTCTTGCCCTTTCTTCTCTGTCTCGTCCCTTATAATGCAAATGTTATTACGCTTGATGTTCCAAAGGTTCCTTAAGCTATCTTCATTAATTTATTTTCTTTTTTATGCTCTGTATGGATGATCCTATTGCCTATCTTCTAGCTCATTGATCTGATTTTCAGCTTCACCCAGTCTGTTGTTGATTACCTTAGTGTATTTCTCAGTTCAATTATTGTATTCTTCATCTCTGTAACTTCTGTTTGGAACTTTCTTATATTTTTTATCTCTTTTTTGAGGATCTCACTGTGCTTATCCATTCCTCTTTTTTTTTTTTTTGGAAAGATTTTGTTTATTTATTTATTTGACAGAGATCACAAGTAAGCAGAGAGGCAGGCAAAGAGAGAGAGGAGGAAGCAGATTCCCTGCTGAGCAGAGAGCCCGATGTGGGGCTCAATCCCAGGACCCTGAGATCATGACCTGAGCCAAAGGCAGAGGCTTTAACCCACTGAACCACCCTGGCACCCCTATCCATTCCTCTCTTGAGTTCATCGAGCATCATTATTACCATTACTTTCAACTCTTTACCAGGTAGATTTCTTTATATATATATATATTTATTTATTATTATTATGTTCAGTTAGCCACTGTATAGTACATAATTGTTTTTGATGTAGTGTTCAATGATTCATTAGTTATGTATTACACCCAGTACACATCACAACATGTGCCCTCCTTAATACCCACCACCCTGTTATGCCCCTTCCTTCTGAGACCCTCAGTTCATTTCCTGGGTTCCATAGTCTCTCATGGTTCATCTCCCTCTCTGATTTCTCCCCTTTCAGATTTCCCTCCCTTCCCCTGTGGTCCTCTGTGCTATTGCTTATGTTCCATATGAGTGAAACCATATGATAATTGTCTTTCTCTGCTTTACTTACTTCACTTAGCATAATCCTCTCCAGTTCCATCTATGTCTATGCAAACGGTGGGTAGTCATCCTTTCTGATGGTTGAATAATATTCCATTGTATATATGAACCTCATTTTCTTTATCCATTCATCTGTTGAAGGGCATCTCGGCTGCTTCCACAATTTGGCTATTGTGGACGTTGCTTCTATGAACACTGGGGTGCATGTGCCCCTTCTTTTCACTACATTTGTATCTTTGGGGTAAATGCCTAGTAGTGTAATTGCTACGTCCTAGGGTAGCTCTATTTTTAACTTCTTGAGGAACCTCCATACTGTTTTCCAGAGTGGCTGTACCAGCTTGCATTCCTACCAACACTGTAAGAGGGTTCCCCTTTCTCTACATCCTCACCAACATTTGTTGTTTCCTGTTTTGTTAGTTTTTGCCATTCTAACTGGGGTAAGGTGGTTATCTCATTGTGGTTTTGATTTGTATTTCCCTGATGGCTAATGACATTGAGTATTTTTCATGTGTCTGTTATCTATTTGTATTTCTTCTTTGGAGAAGTGTTTGTTCATGTCTTCTGCCCATTTTTTGACTGCATTATTTGTTCTTTGAATGTTGAGTTTGAGCAGTTCTCTATAAATCTTGGATATTAGCCCTTTATCTGTAATATCATTTGCAAATATCTTCTCCCATTCTGTGGGTTGCCTTTTAGTTTTGTTGACTGTTTCCTTTGCTGTGCAGAAGTTTGTATCTTGATGAGGTCCCAAAATTAATTTTTTCTTTTGTTTCTCTTGCCTTTGGAGACATGTCTTGAAAGAAGTTGCTGTGGCTAATGTCAAAGAGGTTACTGCCTATGTTGTCCTTTAGGATTTTGATGGATTCCTGTCTGACATTGAGGTCTTTCATCCATTTTGAGTTTCTCTTTGTGTATGGTGTAAGGGAATGGTTCAGTTTCATTCTTCTGTCCAATTTTCCCAGCACCACTTATTGAAGAGAGTCTTTTTCCATTGGATATTTTTTCTGGATTTGTCAAAGATTAGTTGAGATAGAGTTGAGTGTCCATTTCTGGAGTCCCTATTCTGTTCCACTGATCTATGTTACCAGATAGATTTCTTATCTCTGTTTTATTAATGCTTTTTCTGGGGGAGGTGTTTTGTTCTATCACTTGGAATGTATTTCTCTGTCTTCTCATATTGCCTGATTCTGTGTTGGTTCTATTTATTAGGTACATTAAGTACCTTTCTCAGTCCTAAAGGAACAGTCTTTGTAGGATATATCACCTGGAGCTCTGGAATGCAGTCCTCTCTAACTGCGGGAGTTGCATGCTCAAGAGTGTCTCCTATGTGTGCTGTACACATATGTTTGCTATGCTGGGGTATATTTGTGGTGGAAGGGTGAGTGTGGCTGATACACATGGCTGCACTGTGGGGGTTGGCCTGACTGTGACACATGGCTCTGCTGGGACATGGGCACTTGCTGAGCTGTTGCCTGACCCAACAGTGATGCACAATTGTTCTGAGGGACTGATGGGGTTCTCAGTTGGGCATGCCCACTGTCTCTAAAAGGTTAGAGAGATAGTTTCAAAATGTCACTTGTCAGTGCTATCCTTAGCAAGTTAGAATGAGGTCACAAATATAGCATTGGCTAGTGTCTCCATCTCTGGAAAAGTCCCAATGGTTGCCTGCTTTTCTGGCAGGTATTTCAAGATTAACAAGTAGGTTTTCTTCACATATGGTCTAGGCTCTTTTCAAATTGGTGTTTCTGCACTGGGTCCCAGAGTGAGTCTGCCATCAGGCCTTTAAGAGTGGGTTCTTATTCCTTACATTTCTGTGGTTTTCCTGAAAATAATCCCCATTGTTTTTCAAAGCCCATTATATAGAGGGTTTGTGAAGCATCTAAGGGTTGTGGTGCCTGATGTGGAGAACACATCCCTTACTTCTCAGGGAAAATTTCCATATTTTTGAGATTTCCCTCAATTGTGGATCATCACACCTAGTGTGGGGCTTACTTGGCAAGAGGGTGTCCCTGCCTCTCCTACCCATCCTCATCTGTCCTTTTTGTCCTTTGTTGTGGATGCTGCATTCATATAGTTTCCTGGTCTTTTTCAGAGGAAATTAGTTTATATATGGTTGTTGTAGCCTTGAGAGGGAGTGAATTCAGGATCTTCCTCTGCCATCATTTTGAACCCAACTTACATTTTCTTGTTTTTTATGGTATGGTGAGTGAGATAATTAATCTTCTCTATTTCTTCTGGTATTTACTTGTTAGTATGTAGAGATGAAACTGATTTCTACATGTTGATTTTATATCCTGAATCTTTACTGAATTTGTTGATTAATTCCAACAGTTTTTTGGCTAAGTAATGTTTTGCTATGTATGATTACATCATCTGCAAATAACGACACTTTCACTTAATCTGTTCTAATTTGGATGCCTTTTATTTCTTAGTCTTTCCTAATTGCTTTAGTTAGGATTTCCAAAACTATGTTGAATAAGTGTGGTGAGAGTGGAAACTCTTATCTTTTTCCTGATCTTAGAGGAAAAGTTTTCCAACTTTTATAGTTGAATATGGTTTGTTGTAGTTTTGTCATATACAGTCTATATTATTTTGAGGTATGTTCCTACTGTACCAAATTTTTTGAGGATTTTTAAAAATCACTAATACATGTTGTGCTTTGTCAAATGATTTTTCTTCATCTATTGAGAATATCATATGATTTTTTCTTTTATTGTATTAATTTAGTGTATTACACTTGTTGATTTGGATATGTTGAACCATATTTGCATTTTATGGATAAATCCCAATTGATCATGGTGTATTATGCTTTTAGTATGTTGTTTAATTCAGTTTGCTAATATTTTATTGACAGTTTTTCATCTATATTCATCATAAATATTGGTCTGTGGTTTTGTTATTTTTTGTAGTGTCCTTTGTCTGGCTTTCATGTCAGCATAAATTCTGGCCAATAAAATGAGTTTCGGAGTGTTCTCTCTTCTTTAATTTTTTTGACATCTGGGGAAAATTGGTGTTAATTTTTCTTAAAATACTTGGTAGAACTCACCAATGAAACCATTTGGTCTTGGGGTTCTTTGTGTAAGAAGATTTTTAATTATTGATTCAATCTTTTTATTATTGATCTGTTCAGATTTTCTCTTTCTTCCTGATTCAGTCTTTGTAGGTTGTATGTTTCTAGATATTTATCCATTTTTTCTTGGTTATCCAATTTATTGGCATATAATTGGTCATGGTAATCTCTTATGATCTAAGTATTTTTATGGTGTCAGTTGTAATGTTTCTTTTTTCATTTTTTATTTTATTCATTTGAAACCCCTCTCTTTTTCTCCCTTTAGATAGTCTAGGTAAAGGACTGCATATTTTATGTTTTCAGAAAAATAGCTCTTCATTTCACTGATCTTTTCTATTTTCTCCTGGTATCTATTTCATTTATTTCCACTTTAATCTTTATTATTTTCTTGCTTCAGCTGGCTTTGGCCTTAGTTTGTTTTTCTTTTTAGTTCCTTGGTTATAAAATGAGCTTCTTTACTTGAAGTATTTCTGTTTTCTTTTTTTTTTAAATTATTTTGGGGATAGTTGGCACACAGTGTTAAATGTTTCAGGTGTACAGCATAGTGATGCAGCATCTCTATACATTATGTTATGCTCACCACAGTATAGCCACCATCTGTTACCATACAATGCTATTACAATATCATTGACTGTTCCTTATGCTGTGTCTTTTATTATCATACTTATTCTTTCCATAACTTGAAACCTGTATCTCCCACTTCCCTTCTCCCATTTTTGTCTATCCTCCCATTCCCCTTCTCTCTGGCAACCATCAGTTTGTTCTTTGTATTTATAGAACTGATTCTATTTTTGTTTGTTTATTCATTTGTTTTATTTTTAGATTCTACATATGAATGAAATCACAATATTCATCTTTCTCATGCTGACTTATTTCACTTGGCATAATAACCTCTAGGTCCATCCATGTTGTTGCAAATGGCAAGATCTCATCCTTTTTTATAGCTATGTAATATTCCGTGTGTGTGTGTCAGTGTGTGTTTTATGTTTGTGTATATGTGACATTTTCTTTGTCCATTCATCTATTGATGGACCCTTAGGTTGCTTTTATATCTTGGCTGTTATAAGTAATGCTGCAATACACATGGGGTACATATATGTTTTCAAATTATTGTTTTCATTTTCTTTGGATAAATACCCAGTAGTAGAATTATTAGATCATTTAGTAATTCTATTTTTAATTTTTGGAGGACCCTACATGCTGTTTTCCACAGTGGCTTTACCAATTTTCATTTCTACCAAAAGCACATGAGGGTTTCTTTTTCTCCATATCCTTGTCAGTATTTGTTATTTCTTATCTTTTTGATTTTAGCCATTCTGACAGATATCATAAGGTGATATTTCATTGTGGTCTTGATTTGCATTTCCCTGATGATTAGTGCTATGGAGCATCTTTTCATGTGTCTGTTGGCCATTTTTATATCTTCTTTGGAAAAATGTCTATTCAAACCCTCTGCCCACTTTTGATTGGATTATTATTATTATTTTTTTGGTGTTGAGTTGTATAGTTTCTTTATATATTTTGCAAATTAACTCTTTATCAGATATATCATTTTGCAAATATCTTCTCCTATTCAGTAGGTTGCCTTTTTATTTTATTGATAGCTTCCTTTACTTTGCAAAAGCTTTTTATTTTGATGTAGTTCAAATAATTTATTTTTGCCTTTGTTTCTCTTGCTTTAAGAAGCAAATCTAGAGACATTTTGCTATGGCTGATGTAAAAGAAATTACTGCATGTGTTCCTTTGTAGGATTTTTATGGTTTCAAGTCTCACAGTTAGGTCCTTAATCTGTTTTGAATTTATTTTTGTGTGTGGTGTTAGAAAGTGGTAGTTTCATTCTTTTGTATGTAGTTGTCTAGTTTTCCTAGTAGCATTTATTGAAGAGACTGTCTCTTCCCTATTGTGCATTCATGTCTTTTTTGTCATAAATTAATGGACCGTATAAGTGTGGGTTTATTTCTAGGCTCTCTATTCTGTTCCATTGATCTATGTGTCTATTTTTGTGCCAGTACCATACTGTTTTGATTAGTGCAGTTTTGTAGTATATCTTGAAATCCAGAATTGTGATATTTCTTTCTTTATTTGACAGACAGAGATCACAAGCAGGCAGAGAGGCAGGCAGAGAGAGAGGGGGGAAGCAGGCTCCCTGCTGAGCAGAGAGCCCAATGTGGGGCTCCATCCCAGGGTTCTGTGATCATGACCTGAGTTGAAGGCAGAGGCTTTAACCCACTGAGCCACCCAGGTGCCCCCAGAACTGTGATATTTCTAACTTTATTTTTCTTTCTCAAGATTGCTTTGGCTATTTGGGTTTTTTGGTGGTTCCATACATTTTAGGATTAGTTCTGTGAAAAGCTGTTGGTATTTTGATAGGGATTCCATTGAATCTGCAGATTGCCTTGGGTAGTATGGGCATTTTAACAATATTAATTCTTCCAATCCATAAGCATGGAATAACTTTACATTTGTTTGTGTAGTCTTTAATTTCTTTCATCAGTGTTTTATAGTTTTCAGAACACAGAACTTTCACCTCCTTGGTTAAGTTTATTTCTAGGTATTTTATTCTTTTTGGTGTAATTGCAAATGAGGTTGTTTTCTTAATTTCTCTTTCTGCTACTTTATTAAAGATTATATTCTTTAAGGAATTTATTATCAGTTTCTTCCAGGTTCTCCAATTTGTTGGCATGTATTTTTTAATAGTATTCCCTTATAATCCTTTGTATTTCTATGATGTCAGTTGTTAAATCTCATCTTTAGTTTCTGAGTTTATTTATTTTTATCCTTTCTCTTTTTTTCTTGATGAGTCTGGTTAAGGGGTTATCCATTTTGTTTATATTTGCAAAGAACAAGCTTGATTTCCTTTTCTTTTTCTTTCTTTCTTTTCTTTTTTTTTAAACTCTATGTCAATTATTTTTCCTTATATGAAACCAGAAAAGACTTTGAACAGCCAAAACAACTCTGGGAAAGAAAAAACAAAGCTGGAGAGATCTCATTTCCTGATTTCAAAATATTACAAAGTTGTAGAAAGACTTAATTTTGTAAATATGTCAGCTCTCCCTAAATTGATCTCTAGATTCACTACAGTCTTAGTGAAAATTCTCACTAAATGTGCATGTATGTGTACTTGAATAGATTATTCTAAAATGTATATGGAAGTTCAAAGGAGCAGGAATATTCAAGATAGTCCTTGAAAAAAAAAAAAGAAAATGTAGATATCTTCTCTACCATATATGAAGACATCATAAATTCTCATTAATTGGAATAGTATATTATTTGTGCCAAGAGAGACAAATAGAGCAATGGAACAGAATAGATAGTCTAGGATATACACTAGATTTATGACAAAAAGGCACTGTAAGTCATTGAGAAAAGTTTTTTTTTTCCAAGAAAGGTTGTTGGGTCAATTAGCTATATTATATGGTAAAAACAAATTTAAGGATAAATTTGCCCCCAATTTCGTGAAAATCAATGCCGGGTAGAGATTTACAATATAAATTTGACAGGCAAAATAAGAAAACTTTTGGAAGATACAGAAAGCATTTTGAAGAAAATATTCAGAGAATACCTTTATGACCTTTAGGTGAGAAAGGAACACAAAAAGCCCAAATTAAAACAAATTTGATGAATTGGACTGTGTTAACATTAAAAATCTTTTTATAAAATGACATCATAAAGGAGGTAAGAAGGCAAGTCATTGGGCAGAAGATGGTTTTAAGACATGTAATAAAGCATTTGCATCCAGAATTTATAGTAAAACCCTACAGATTGCTGAGAAAGTAACAACCCAATGGGATAATGGACAAAATAATTAAAAGAAATTTGGGAATTGATATTAAAGTGGCCAAGAAAACAAATGAAAATATCTTCAATCTTACTACTAATATAGGAATTTGAATGCTCAGTTACATTTGGTTACTACCATACATCTGCTGAATGGCTATAAATTAACAACTTGATCATTTAAACTGTTAGTGGGGATGTGGACCAAAAAGAGCTGTTCTTCACAGCTGAAGACAGTGTAAATTTGTTCAACAGCTTGGGAAACTCTTTGGCTTTATTTCCTAAAGTTGAAGATATACATGTTCTATGAAAAAACTTTAATGCCTGGGCAAATACATGATAAATATGTGTTCACATATACAACAATAATCATTTAGCAAAAATTTATAGCAGTAGCAGTATTTATAGTAGCCAAATCCTAGAAACAATCTAAATGTCCAATGGTAAAATGAATAAATGTACTGTGGTATATTATAGTGTGGAACACTATAGAGGAATTAAAACTAATGAACTACAGCTGTATATAATAACATAGTTGAATTTCATGCATGTTGTATGGAGTAAAGTAAGCCAGATACAAAATGTACATACTATATCATTTCACTTATATGAATTTTAAAGCAAGGTGACAAAACTAAACAATAGTGTATAGATATATGTGCTTTGGAGCCAGAATCCTAATATATGTTCTTGCAGTCAGAATACTAATGTTTGGTTGTCTACCATTTTTATAGTTATCCTAGGCATAAATCTGTATTAGCTTAAGCCAATGATAGTGTTCTCTATTTCTCTGCCAGTGATTAGTTTGAGGGTAGGTATGCAATTCATTTCTGGGGAACTTCTGAGAAAATATTCCTTGTCAATATAAGAAGAAATGTACTCTGTTTATTCTGGTACAATTTGGTGGATTTGGATATGATGTCCAAAGTAGTGACAGGTATCTTGTGATCATAAGAAAAGCTAGTCAAGAATCAATCTGACTCTCTTCCAACATTTGATGGTATGGTTGATCTGTTGGATTAACCAGTTCAGAACTGTCTGACCTTTGGAATTCTTATGTGCAATAATATATTTTTTTTTTATTGTTTAAGTCACTTGAATCTGAGTTGTTTGTAGCTTGAACCTGAAAACATACTCACTGGTACAGCAAACATTTACAGTAAAATATTAAAAAAAGCCCTCATAGAATGGGAGAGAATATTTGCAAACCTATGTCTGGTAAAGGTTTCCCATCCAGAATAATAAAGAACTGGCAACTCAATAATAAAAGACAACCTAATTAAAAAATGAATAAAGGATTTGAATAGACATTTCTACAAAGAAGATACAAAAATGGCGCATAAAACATGAAAAGATGATCAGCATCATTAAGTAGCAAATTAAATGCAAATTAAAACTACAGTGAGATATTGCTACAGCAACTAGGATAATGATAATAACAAAGACAAACAATAGCAAATGTTGGTGAAGATGTAGAGAAATTGGACCTTCATGCACAGCTGGTAGGATTATAAGATGAAACATGCAACTGTGGAAAATTGTTTGACAATTACTCAGAAAGTTAAACGTACATTTTTAAAAAAAGATTTATTTATTTATTTGAGAGAGTGAGCAAGGGAAGGGGCAAAGGGAGAGGGAGACAAAGAGATTTCCCACTGAATGGGGAGCCTGACTTGGGGCTTGATCCCAGGACCTGGAGATCATGACCTGTGTCAAAATCAATAGTCAGATGCTTAATCAACTGAGCCATGCAGGTGCCCTTGAACATAGTTATTGTATAACACAGCATTCTATTCCAAGTTTTATACTCAAAAGAATTGAAAATATGTCCACCAAAAAAATCTGGATATAAAGGCTCTTGGCACACCATTCATAATAGCTCCAAACTAGAAGCTATCTAAGTGTCCACTGTAAGTGTCCACTAACTGAGGAATGGATGAATAAAAGGTAGTATATCCATTCAATAGAATACCATTCCTCAGTTGGAAGAAATTGAGCACTGATGCATGCTACAACATAGGTGAATTTTGAAAAATATGCCAAGTAAAAGAAAACAGACTCTAAGGGTCACATATTGTTTGGTTATATTAAATACCCAGAATAGGTAAATTGGTACAGACAGAAAGTAGATTAGAGACTGCCAGGGTCTGAAGGGAGGAGAGAATTGGGGATGACTACTAATGAACACAGAGTTTCTTTATGGAGTTGATGAAATGTTTTGAAATTAGACAGTAGTGATGGTTGCACAACTTTATGAATATATAGGAAACCACTGAAATGGTATACTTTAAAAGAGTGAATTTTATCTCATCAAAAATACATAAAAAAAATAAGAACAAAGAGGGGAATCTTAAAATGCCAGCTATTAAAATGTACTCTAAGGTGCATCAGAAAAGATAGGTAAACCCATAGATAATAATATAAATTCCTGTCATAAATCCAACAATGAATACATTTTTATTATATAATATTGGTGGATTTAAACTTGGGATGGTTAGATTGATCATTCAATAATATGCCTGTATAATTGGTCATTTGGATAGTGTTAAGATGGGATCTTAGTTCCCATCATACACAAAGTCATTTCCACTGACGTCCTTACTGAGATTGGTGATCAGAGTTCTGTGCACCACAGATTATGATGGGGCAGCCTCCTTTCCACCCTTGGCCATTCTAATCACCACTTACTTCCCAATGTTTCAATTCCCCAAGTTTCCTGTGTTTTGTGAACATCCTTTCACCATCTTTGGATCAAACAGTCCTCAAGTTAGAGTTCAAAATAAGTGAAATCACTGAAGGGGACCACCTTAAGAATTGGTCCTTAGCATGAACTCTTCCTGTGAGGGCCAATTCATTCCTCTCACATTCTTCATTTTTTTTTTTTTTTTAAGATTTTTTTAATTTATCTATTTGTTAGAGAAAGAGCGAGCACAGGCAGACAGAGAGGCAGGCAGAGGCAGAGGGAGAAGCAGGCTCCCTGCGTAGCAAGGAGCCCGATGTGGGACTCGATCCCAGGACGCTGGGATCATGACCTGAGCCGAAGGCAGCCGCGTAACCAACTGAGCCACCCAGGCGTCCCCTCACATTCTTCATTAATCTGCACCTGTCTAATTTATTTTCAAACTCTTGGAAGACCTTGTATTCTCTTTCATTTATATTTTCAGATCTCTGGAATGAAAGATTTCTGTCTTACCTTGAGAAACTATGGACAGCAAAGCAAGGACTCCAAGGATGGAATGCAAGACCCTCATGGTTGAATAACTGGAGAGAATCAGTAGCTTGGATGAAGAGAATGTCTTTGTATATTTAGGACTCAAGAGATGAGTTGCTGTATGATTATTGAACCTTTGAGTAGCAAGAACATTTCTGTGTTCCAATGAGCCTTCATATCAGGAAACATCATGCAATGCACATGACTATGTCATTCAATTGATCTTAGCCAAAAGGCTGAGAAGCGATGACTATCAGTCATTCAGAGTACATTTGTCAAATGGTTGACTGGGTGTAGGCAAAGACAATAGGATGCACAGCACTTACAAAGGAGGAGAGCTATAGTGAAGGAAGAAGAGAGTCTGTGAAAAGGAAGGAGTCTTATGGCTCCTGGCAGAACTGTAAAGGTTAAGGCATTTCCAGAGTTAAAGTATTCAATTTATTTCCTCAGTAACAGGAGGAGAATGGGACACATAGTTTCTTATTGGAGAAGGTCCTCCCAGGCTATTGAGACTTTGAAAATGACTTCTTGGGCTGACTCAAGATATGGGATTGCTGGAGGCACGTGGTGCTATTACGGTAGGTCTTGAAAGGTGTAAACCTCCAAAGTCTTAGTCTAAGTCAGTGGGGTTGCTGGAAGCTCTGGGGATGACTTTCCCTAAGTCTGGATTCATGTTTTTTTCTCCTCTGAAATTGCTGGGACAGTGGTACCTGGGAATAAGCATCTTCCCTAACCCTAAAAACTCACAGTGGGATTTTAGGGTCATTGGGGGTGTGTGCTGGTTATTGAGGACTGTTCCATTTACTTAAACTTTTCTGACCTGGAGTCTTTAGCATCTCTGATTATATATTCAGAAGTTACTGATTTTTCTTATGTGTCTTGAAATTCTTGCCTTCTTGATCATGAGGAAAAGCTTTGGAAGTATAGCTTACATTGCAAAGAAATCAAATTTATGAACACACATCATCAAGTTCCCTTATGGGACACTGGGGGCAGAATTTTCAGTGATACTTTGACATTTTCTATAAATATTTATTTCCCATCCAGGTAAATCTGGAGCCAGGAGGTGGGCTTGAAAGGCTGCCCAGGAGGCCCAAGAGCATTGTGTGATCCATGGGCTGGCAATCAGGGACATCAAAGAAAGGATAGGAAGAAGTTCACTGCATTCTGGGGGTGGGTTGGTATGCATCAGGTGAATGTTGAAAGGTAGCTTATCACCAAATTGTTTAGGGCCTCCGGGTGGGGAAAAGGCACATTGAGAAATGCCTTTCCTTAAAATTACACGGAGAAGAAAATCAGATAGCTATCAAGTTATCAAAGTACAAACTGTCACAGCAGAAGGAGAAAGGAGTTCATTTACCATGAAAGAGTAAATTAGAACTAGGAAAATTAGTGGGTTTTATTGGACATAGCTCTCCAGAAAGGCACTAAATACTCAATAAATAATTTATAATCAAGTGTTTATTGTCTACCTTCTCTCCCGGTACTCAGTAGTATTGAAAGCTTTGTAGTCCTTAATGCATCAATTATTTCTTTTTCTTGTTGTTGCAATCTTCCTAAATTAAATGTTTCCTTACCTTTGGCCTATAAATAGCCTCAAGTTCTTATACTTTAAAAACAAAATATAAAATATTTTTCTTGTCTTTAGTTTAGTTTTTATGTAAGACTCTACCTTTTTCACATTCCTCTCAGGAAAATAGTAGAATATGCTCTGTTTACACCCAATTCTTTTCATTCACTTCCTACCTCATAGGTTTCTGACATTTTCCTACTGAAAATACTTTTGCTAAGTCACTAATAACTTTTCTCTCTATATAAACAAATACATGTTCACATATACACCCATAGATGCTTATAAACTGTTATATTTTCATTTTTTTTCAAATTTTGATTCCTCAATAGTCTTTTTTATTTTAAAATTGGAAAGCCCATAAAAATATTAAGATAATAATAAATACAATGCATTATTCTACCACTTAAAGTTCATGACTATTTTGGTTTATTTCTTTTCCATTGAAATAACAGGTAGAGAAGAATTTAAAGATTATGACACGATACTACAAACTTCCTATATCAAATATCTGAATGAAATGGACACTTTTAGGGAAATATAGTTGTCAGTAAAGTTGACTAATAAAATTGCAAGTAGTCAAAGTTCTGTCTTTTCACATTCAAGCTAGAATTTATGTACGACTTTCAGGGAATGGATAATTTCTGTTTTTTAAAAATTATTTTTATTAACATATAATGTATTATTTGCCCCAGGGGTACAAGTCTGTGAATCATCAAGCTTACACATTTCACAGCACTCACCATAGCACATACCCTCCCAATGTCTGTAACTCAACCACCCTCTCCCTACCCTCCCACCCCACAGCAACCCTCAGTTTGTTTTGTGAGATTGTCTCTTATGGTTTGTCTCCCTCTTGATCCCATCTTGTTTCATTTTTTCCTTCCCTAACCCCCACAACCCCCTGCCCTGCCTCTCAAATTCCTCATATCAGAGAAATCATATGATAATTGTCTTTCTCTGATTGACTTATTTCATTCAGCATAATACTCTTTAGTTCCATTCATGTCATTGCAAATGGCAAGATTTCATTTTTTTTGATGGCTGCATAGTATTCTATTGTATGTATGTATGTATGTATGTATGTATGTATGTGTGTGTATATATATATATACATATCACATCTTCTTTGGATAATTTCTATTTTATGAGAATAATCCACATGATAGAATAAAATAGCTAATCAACAACATTTTATGAAATAGAATGACTACCATATAGAAATGTCACAAAGACAATGTATTACATATTAATTGCATAACAAAATACCCCCAAAATGTAGTGGCTTAAAATAACAAACATTTATTACCTTGTGGTTTCTGTGGGTCAAGAATCTGGGTGTGGCTTAGCTGGGTGACCATTTTATGCTGATAGCAACTTACCTTCAATAGCTGACAAAAGCTCTATACTTTTTTTACTCCTGCCTTTTACATTTACGATATCCCAATTTACATCATTGTATGTTGTGCATTTGTTAACCAATTAAAGTCACTAGAGTTACTTTTAGTACTTTTTCCCCCCTTTAACGTTTGTACTATAGTTAAGTGGTTAACTCACTATCTTATTATAGACCTAAAGTTTTCTGAACTTGACAGTATATTTTTCGCTTTTACCAGTTTGTTGTATAGTTTCATATGTTTTCATGTTGCTGACTAGCATCTTTTTATTTGAGCTTGAAGAACTCAGTTTATTTTATTTTTGTGAAGTGGTGATCAGCTGTGGTGATCAGTGGTGATCTAGTGATGATCAGCTCCCTCGTTTTTGTTTATCTGGGAATGTCTTTACTTCTCCTTCATAGCTGAAGCAGAATTTGCCATTGACTATTCTTGGATGCCAGTTACTATCTTTCAACACTTTGGGTATATTATTACACTCTCCTGGCCTGTAGGGTTTCCACTAAGGTAGTCCCTGACAGACTAATAGTGGTTCCTTTGTGAGTTATGCACTTTTTCCCTCTGAATTTCTTTAGGATTCTTTTTTTATTTTTTATTTTCAATAGTTTTGTTATAAAGTTTCCTGGAGAACATCTTTTCACATTGAGATAATAGGGCACAGATAATAATCTATTAGCTTTGTAAACTTGAATGTCCAAGTCTCTTTCTTGGTTTGGGAGATTAATCAACAATTACATTTTTAAGTAAACTTTCTGTCCCATAATTCCTCTTTCTCTTTCTGGAATCCAGATTCTTTTCTATCCTTTTCTTTTTTCTTTGTTAAAGATTTATTTATTTATTTCGGAGAGAGAGAGAGAGAGAGAGAAGCAGAGAGGGAGAGGGAGAGAGAGAATCTCAAGCAGACGCCCCGTTGAGCACCAAGTCTGACAGGTGGCTCTATGCCAGGGCCCCTAGTTCATGACCTGAGCTGACACCAAGAGTCAGATGCCCAACCGGCTGAACTACCCAGGCACCCCTGGAATCCAGTTTATTCTAACATCTTTTTGTTTGAATGCCATAGATCATTCAGGCTTGTTTTGCTTTTAAAAATTCTTTTATTTTGATTCTTCCAACTGTGTTATTTCAAAACTCCTATCCTCTAACTTACTTACTATTCCATCTGCTCTACTCTACTGCAGGCATTCTCTATTCATTCTTCATTTCATTCATTGAATCCTTTTTTAAAATCAAGCATAACTGACATACAATATTGTATTAGTTTCAGATGCATAACATAGTGATTTGGTATTTATATATTGCAAACTTATCTGTCATCATACAAAGTTGTTATAATTGTTGACCATATTTTCTATGCTCTATGTTATATCTCCTTGTCTTATTTATTTAATAACTGGAAGAATATACCTCTTAATTCCCTTCACCTATTTTGTCCATTCCTCTACTACCTCCCCTCTGATAACTATCAGTTTGTTCTCTGTATCAATGAGTCTCTTTTTGTTTTATTTTGTTTGTTTGTTTCTTGTTTTTTAGATTCCATATACAGGTGAAAACACACAGTATTTTGTCTTTCTTTGTCTGACTTATTTCATTTAACATAATACCCTTTAGATCTATCTATGTTGCCTCAAATAGCAATATTACTTACACACACACCCCACATCTTTATCCATTTGTCTATTGACAGGCATTGACAGGTTGCTTCCACATCTTGGTGATTGTAAATAATACTGCAGTGACCATAGGCAGGCTTTGTTTTTTTGTATTCATGTTTTCATTTCTTTGGACAAATACCCAGAAGTGAAATTCCTGGATTCTTTGATAGTTCTTTTAAAAATTTTTTGAAAACCCTCTATTTTGGTTTTCATAGTGACTATACCAGTTTACATTCCCATCAGCAGTGCATGAGATTTCTTTTTCCACATCTTGGCCATCCCTGGTTATTTCTTGTCTTTTTGCTAACAGCCATCCTGACAGGCATGAGATGATAGCTCACTGTGGCTTTGGTTTGCATTTCTTTGACGGTTAGTGATATTGAGCATTTTTTTATATGTCTGTTGGCCATCTGTATGTCTTCTTTGGACAAAATGTCATCTTCCCATTTTTCAATCAGATAGTTTGATTTTTTTGATATTGAGTTTTATGTTTTTAAGGTATATTTTGGATGTCAACCCCTTATTTGATATATTACTTGTGAATATCTTCTCCCATTCAGGAGGTTGTCTTTTTATTTTGTTGGTGGTATTTTTTGTTGTGCAAAATCTTTTTGGTTTGATGTAGCCTCATTTGTTTATTTTTGTTTTTCTTGTCCTTGCCTGAGAACATGGATCCAAAAAATATCACTAAGGCTAATGTCAAAGAGCTTACTGTCCAAGTTTTCTTCTAGGAACTTTATGGTTTTAGATCTTATATTTGAACCTTTAATTCATTATGCATGTATTTTTGTATTGGTGTAAGAAAGTTGTCCAATTCCATTCTCTTGCATGTAGCTGTCCAGTTTCTCAACACCAATTACTGAAAAGACTGTCTTTTCCCTATTGTATATTCTTGCCTCCTTTATCATAGGTTAATTGACCAATTAAGCCATATATTTAATTCTGAGCTTCTATTCTGTTCCATTGATCAATGTGTCTATTTTTGTGTCATTACCATACTGTTTAGATTACTAATAGCTTTGTAGTATGATTTGAAACCTGGGACTATTATACCTCCAGCTTTTTTCTTTCTCAAGATTGCTTTGGCTATTCAGGGTCTTCTGGGCTTCCATACACGTTTTAGGATTATTTGTTTTAGCTCTGTGAAAAGTGCCATTGGTATTTTGATAGATATTGCATTGAATCTGAAGATTGCTTTGTGTAGTATGGACATTTAAACAATATTAAATTTTCTAATCCATGAGAATAGTATGCCTTTCCATTTATTTGTGTTATCTTTAATTTCTTTTATCAATGTCTTATAGTTTTCAGAATACATGTGTTTTACCTCCTTGGTTAAACTTATTCCTTGGCATTTTATTTTATTTTTTGATATAATTGTAAATGGCATTGTTTTCTAAATTTCTCATTCTGATAGTTCATTACTAGTGTTTAGAAATTAGTATATAACAACAGATTTCCAAATATTGATTTCGTATCCTGCAAATTTATTGAATTCATTTATTTATTCTAATAGTTTTTGGTGGCTGCCTTAAAGTATATATATATATGGCATTATGTCACCAGAATGTAGTTGACAATTTTACTTCTTCCTTTCCAGTTTGGATGGTTTAGGTATTACTATAATGCTGGCCTCATAAAATGAGCTTGAAAGAATTCCTTCCGTTTCAAGTTTTTGGAATAATTTGAGAATAGGTATTAACTGTTCTTTAAGTATTTGGTAAAATGCAACTGTGAAGCCAACTGGGCTTGGATTTTTGTTTGTCAGGATTTTTGATTTCATTACTAGTAATCAATCTGTTCAGATTTTTATGTCTTCCTGATTCAGTCTTGGAATATTGTTTGTCTAGGGATTTATCCATTTCTTCTAGGTTTTCTTTTTTTTTTTTGTTTTACTTTATTTAAGCTTTATTTAAACATATAATGTAACCCCACCACCCTCACCCAACCCCTCTTCCCCCCACCCCCCTCAGTTTGTTTTATGACATTAAGAGTCTCTTTTGGTTTTTCTCCCTCCCGATCCCATCTTCTTTCATTTTTACTTTTCCTACCACCTTAACTCCCACCCCCGTTGCATCTCCACTTCCTCATATCAGGGAGATCATGTGGTAGTTGTCTTTCTCCAGTTGACTTATTTCACTAAGCATAATACGCTCTAGTTCCATCCATGTCATCGCAAATGGTAAGATTTCATTTCTTTTGATGGCTGCATAGTATTCCATCGTATATATATACCACCTCTTCTTTATCCATTCATCTGTTGATGGACATCTAGGTTCTTTCCATAACTTGGCTATTGTGGACATTGCTGCTATAAACATTCAGGTACACGTGCCCCTTTGGATCACTATGTTTGTATCTTTAGGGTAAATATGCAGTAGTGCAATTGCTGGGTCATAAGGTAGCTCTATTTTCAATTTTTTGAGGAACCTCCACTCTGTTTTCCAGAGTGGTTGCACCAGCTTGCATTCCCACCAACAGTGTAGGAGGGTTCCCCTTTCTCCACATCCTCGCCAGCATCTGTCATTTCCTGACTTGTTCATTTTAGCCATTCTGACTGGTGTGAGGTGGTATCTCATTGTGGTTTTGATTTGTATTTCCCTGATGCCCAGTGATATGGAGCACTTTTTCATGTGTCTGTTGGCCATCTGGATGTCTTCTTTGCAGAAATGTCTGTTCATGTCCTCTTCTAGGTTTTCTAATTTATTGGTGTATAACTGCTTGTAGTAGTCTTTAATGATTCTTTGTGTTTCTGTGGTATCAGTTGTAATGTCTCATTTTCATTTCTGATTTTATTTATTTGAGTCCCCTCTCTTATTTTCTTGATGAGTCTTGCTAAAGGTTTATCAACTTTGTTTATCTTTTTGAAGAAAAGGTTTTTTTTTTAGTCTCTGTTTATTTCTGCTCTCAGTTTTATCATTTTCTTTTTTCAACTAATTTTGTCCTTTTTTTTTTCTAGTTTCTTTAGGAGTAAGATTAGATTGTTTACATTTGAGATTTTTCTTGTTTCCAGAGGTGGGCCTATTTCATTTTTTTAAAAGATAAAACACAAGTCAAATTTATTAGATTTGTCCAGTCAGCAATGGAGATCTTTTTTCTGGTCTTGCCATTCCTGGACCCAAAGCACTTCATGGCTTCCACAATATTTTGATTAGTGCATTTAGTCCATTTCCATTTAAAATAACAATTGATGTGTATGTACTTATTGCCATTTTGTTGATTGCTTTTGTGGTTCTCTGTTCTTTACTTCTTCTCTTGCTCTCTTCCCTTATGATTTGATGAGTTTCTTTAGTGTTATGTTTGGATTCCACTGTCTTTACTTTTTGTGTATCTATTATAGTTTTTTTTGTTTGTGGTTACTAGGAGGTTCACGTATAAAAACCTAAATGTATATAACAGTCTATTTTAAATTGGAATGCATTATAAAAGCTCTACATTTCTCCCCCCTACATGTTTTATATTTTTGTTATCTTTTCAGTCTTTTTATTTTGTGTATCCCTTAACTAATATTGCAGTTATACTTGATTTTATAAGTTTTGTTTTTCAACAACTTCACACTAACTTTATAAGTGATTGATCCTTTACCTATATTATATGTTTGCCTTTACCAGTGAGATTTTTTTCTTTCATATATTTTCTTATTTCTAGTAATGGCCTTTTCTTTTTCACTTAAAGGAGTCCTTTTAATATTTCTTATGCATCTTCCTATTGTGGTGGGGCCGTGCCTGCTGGAGATGTGCTGATTTGTGGGACTATCCCATGCCTGGCTGGCTACATGGTTCATCCATAGCTCCTAAGGTCATGCTGGTAGACGGGAGTGGCCCACCAGCCAGGTTGGTTATGAAGACTGGTTGTGACTGCTTGGGTACACTATTGGATAAAGATATTGTGTGTCAACTATAGTTTTGGACAACGTGAATGGTTGTGCATGGCTGGCAATGGGGTAGGCCACCTGGTGTTAGTAGTCTAAAGGGAGGATTTTAAAATGTTGCCTGCCAGATCCAGGATCAGTGGAGCAGAACAATATAGCAAAATGGCTGCTACCAGTGTCTCAATCCTCAGGGAAAGCCCTGGCTGTCTCCTCCCTTTCCTGTAGGCACTCTCAGATTAGTCAGTGGGTCTCCATCACCTATGGACTATATGCTTTTCAGTCTGGTGTTTTTGTGCTGGTTTCCGGGTTGAGTGAGTTTGTGAATGAGTCCTTTAAGAGTGGGTTTTCCTTTCCCTTCATTTTTATAGTTTCCCTGTTGGTTTTCAAATCCATGTGTTTTGGGGGCTTTTCTCTCCTATGCAGGATCTGAGGGATGTGGAACCTCTTTTATCTCTCTGGGTGTCTACTGTCCCTTGTTGTAGAGGCTCTATAGATTTAGTTTCTAGGTCCCTTTCAAGGGGAATTATTACATTTGTAATTGTGGATTTGTTGGGTCTATGAAAGAAGATGAGCTCAGGATTTTCCTGCACTGTCATCTTGAACCCTGCCCTCATTCGCTGAATTCTTAACTTTGGAATTTGTTGGTATTGATAAGGGAAATCTGTGTTCTAAGTTGGCCAACCAATCCAACAGGGGAATCCCAGTCCAGGCCCTAGGGCCATTACAGGTCCGTCCTGTCCCTCCCCCCCACCTCCCACCCCGCGAACCACCCCCACCACTACCACCCCGCCACAGGTGCAAGAGTGGCACAGATATGGAAGTAAAAGTGTATAAACTACCCTCTTTGTTTGTGCTCGAGGCTCAGACCTTGGGAGATTACTCTCCTCTGAGCGCGCTACTTTTAAATAAACCTCCGATCCTCCAAGGTCTCCGAGTGCCTGCGTGGTTCTTTGGCCAGGATCTAGTCCAAGTTCTGTAACAGTATCTTTGGTAACAAGCTCATTTTGGTTGTGTATTTTTTACCTTTATATCACTGAGATATTTGAATTTTCTTGTAGCTCACTGGCTTTTTTTTTTCTTCAAAACACCTATTTTTTGGTTTAATTTTTTCCAGTTTTATTGAAATATAATTTATATACATCATTGTATAAGTTTAAGGGGTACAGAGTAATGGCTTTACTTACAATGTGAGATGATTACAACAAGTTTAGTTAGCATCTAACATCTCATATAGATAGAATAAAAAGAAAAAGTAAATAAATTTAAAAATTTTTTTTCCTTTTAAGGAGAACTCAGGATTTTTTTTCTTACCTTTCCTGTATATAATATAGGAGCATTAACTATAGTCATGCTGTATATTATATCCCTTGTACTAATTTACCTAACTGGAAATTTTTATCTTTTGACGTCCTTCCTCCATTCCCTCCCCTCCTACCCTCCTGCTTCTGGTAACCACAAATCATATCTTTGCCTGAGTTTGGTGTGTTTTTGTGTGCTTGTTCGTTTTAGATTCCACATACAAGTTAGATCATATAGTGTTTGCCTTTCTCTGTCTCTCTACTTCATTTAGCATAATGCCCTCAAAGTTCATCCATGTTGTTGCAAATGGCAGGATTTCCTTGCATTTTTAAATTTTAATTTTACTTTTTTGAAGATTTATTTATTTGAGAGAGAGGCAGCACAAGCAGAAGAAGGGGCTGAGGGAGAGGGGGACAAAATCCTCAAGCAGACTCAGGATCCTGAGATCATAACCTGAGCCAAAATCAAGAATTGGCTGCCTAGCCAACTGAGGCACCCATGTGCCCCCTTTGTGTGTGTGTGTGTGTGTGTGTGTGTGTGCATTATAGTTAAATAATGCTCCATTGTATTTTTCATTTTTTCAAATAATGTTCCATTGTACCACAACTTCTTTATCCATTCATCTGCTGATGGACACCTGGGTTGTTTACATGTCTATGCCTATTGCAAACAATGCTGGTATGAACATGAGGATACAGATATCTTTCTGAATTAGAGTTTTTTCAAAGCAGCTATTTTGAGTTCTTCATCACCTGGGTCACAATATTCCATGGATTTGAACGCAGTTGTTGGGAATTATTATTTTCCTTTTGGTGATGACATATTTCCTTGATTAGTCTTATTCAGAGGTGACACTCTTCATTGTTGTTGCTTTATCTGGGGTTGTTGAGGATTTGTGCGGTGGACCTGCTCCACTCCTCTCTCCCTCTCATGGCAGAATTCTAAATTCTTTATGTTTTCCTGTGTTACAACTTACCAGGTTGGCTGCTGGAAACTTCTTTTATTTTCCAGAGGGTGGCACTAAAGCACCAGTTTGTACTTCCCTTGCTGGCTCTGGTCTGTTTTCTGAGAGCATTCTTCTTACCAGACCTGCCTACCACAGCACTTGGGAGCAAGTCTGAGGGTCTGGACGGGAGGTGGGGGGTGGTAGGGTGAGGTGGGGGGTTGGGTTTAGCATTGGGGGGGGGGGTGTTGAGGGTGCCCTTGTGGGGTGATCCTCCAGTAGGTTACTCCCAAAAGCTTGTGCATGCAGGATTCTGAAGCAGTCAGCAGGAGCTGTGTCCCTTTGAAATTCTTATTTTCTCCCATTTTTTCCTCCTCCCTCCCCTCAGACTTGGAGGTCATGCCTCAGAACTCTGAGTGCTGCCTGAGAGAAACAAGACTTCTCTGGTCATGACCAGCACAGCTGGGAAGACAAGCTCAGTTATTGAAAAATTGTTATTTTCTTTTGGGATGACATGTTTCCTTGATTTTTCATGTTTCTTATAGTTTCATGTTGTTGTCTTTTTACATTTGAAGCAACTGACACCTACTGAAATCTTTGCTAGTTACCTTTGGACAGGGTATTCTATTTGACCGTGTTGTTATTAACTGAGGCTTTCTCTTCGTATCAGCACACCTGCTCCACTCTTTTTGCTCTCCCCTTTGGTGGAATTCTTAAGCTTTTATGTTTTTTTTTGGTTCTTGCAGCTCACCATGTTGGCAACTGGAAACCTCTCTTGTTGTACAGAACAACAAGAGTATGTCTTCTTGCTTTCCCATGCATGTCCTGTTTTCTGAGCACACACCCTGCCTATACTTTTGCATTTCATACACGTGTGGGGGAAAAATGTACACTGAACAAGAAAATTTTCTAAATATGGGGGCCAGTTAAAGAATTATTGGGGAAGAAGGAAAAAAATAGGTAAAATTAAGGCACATAGTTTTCCCACTCAAAATTAATTGCAATAAATACCTGAGGAATGCCACAAACAAAGCAGTGACCTTGAAATTTTATGTGATTCCCATCAGAGTTTTCAGAAGCTATTGTGTTTAATTCTAGAAACTACAAGACCAAATCATCTTCTGCAGCCATTGTTTCCTCTTTTGTTTCTTAAAACAGAACGCGATTACTAAACTGAACCTACAGTGAACATTAAGGTTCCTCACAGGGATCAAGCCCCAGGGACCAGACGGGTCAGTAGAGAGATACCTTGGTGGTGATAATGGCAGGGACTCCCTGGCTGCTGCCCCAGCTGGCTTATGCCACATATGCCTTCAGCAACTTAAAGAGGTTTCCTTCTCTCTCTACCTGATTAGGATTTTGTTAAAGCAGCAATGTTGCATTCTGTCAGTTGCCATTTCTATTGAGATGATGAGAGGCTGTTCTCCCTTCATCTGCTGACACTCATTCCTTAGTAGTTTTTCTAATAAATTGCAGTCTTCTTGGATTTTTAGAACAAAATCTTTCTTGGTCACAATACATTAGGCTTTCAGTACGGTGCATGGCTCACTTTGTTAGTTTTTATTGAGGAGTTTTGCACATACTTGAAATGCCAGATTAACCATTTCTTCCTTTTTTGTGTGTTATCCTTTGGGTTTTTTTCCCTTCTTCTTTTCAGTTGGGCTAAAATACACATAACTAGAATTTGCCATTTTAACCATTTTTAAGTGTACAGTTCAGTGGTACAAAATACATTCACATTGTTGTGCAACCACACACCATCCATGCCCCTAACTCTTTTCATCTTGTGAACTTGAAATAAAGCTGAAACTCTGTACCTTTTCTCGCCCTTCTTTATCCCTGGCAACCATCACTTTTTGTCTTAATGATTTTGACAATTCTAGGTACTCATATAATGTTGGTATATAAGATATCCCCATCTCTCTGTTGACACTGTGTGAAAAACATTTTCTTCTTTATTTGACTCATTCTGTAAAATGTTCTGTAATTCAGCATAACAAGATGGAATTGCTAATAAAATATTATGTTCATTTTCCAATAAATTCTGTATACATGAATCAGCAATGAAACTTAATCTGAAAAATATGCGTTCCACAAAATATAAACACTATACACTGAACCCAGTTTAGTTTTGGCTATGTTTTCTCTTCCAAAATGAAGCTACATTTATTTAATCCAAATAAATAACACTCAATATTTACTTTCTTAAGTATTTAATTTTCTTTAAGTGTGACAAAAATATGAGATTAAGGGAGATTGAAATTTTAACTACTTTTATATCCTATATTATTTAACTTGAGGGTTTTTTTTGTTTGTTTTTTGCCTAATACCCTGCTTATATTGTAAATGTCTTAAAAACATCTTTCCAGGGGCACCTGCGTGGCTCAGTGGGTTAAGCCTCTGCCTTCGGCTCAGGTCATGATCTCAGTGTCCTGGGATAGAGCCTGCATCGGGCTTTCTGCTCAGCGGGGAGCCTGCTTCCTCCTCTCTCTCTCTCTGCCTGCCTCTCTGCCTACTGGTGATCTCCGTCTGTCAAATAAATAAATAAAATTAAAAAAAAAAACAAACATCTTTCCATATGGATGTTTCTATTTAATCTTACTCCGTCTAGTAAGGGTTTGGGACTTGCCAATATGTTTATAGAAGATACTGTTAACTGTTTAACAAGTTAACATTGGGTTCTGCCTGGGGCTCACAATTAAACTATATATCCAAGACTCCAGAGTAGGTAAGTGAGGCCATGCTGCTGAACTCTAGCAGAAGTCGTGGGTATCCCTTCCAGGCCTGGCCAGAAAAAAGTTCTAAATATATTCGTCCATGTTCTTTCTCTCTTCCTGTTGAATGGGGTAAAAATGACATCTGTTACATTGAAAGCCACGTACCAGAGATGGCAAAGTCACTGTTGGCTGGGTTCTGGAGTCACCACCCAGAGGTAGACTCAGCCTGCTTGAGACAATTTTCCTGGACTGCACGTGTCCATAGATTCTGTGCGTGGGAGAGATTCTGCAGCATATTTGTTGCTCTTTATTATAACTAGTGTTACCAATTTTTAAAAAAAGATTTAATTTATTTATTTGAGAGAGAGAAAAAACAAGCAGTGGAGAGAAGCAGGGGGAGGGGGAGAGAGGGAGAAACAGACTCCTTGATGAACAGTAAGCCCTGGGTGGGGCTCCATCCCGGACTGGACACAGAGATCATGACCTGAGCTGAAGGCAGAGGGAGCTACACAGGCATCCCTAGTGTTACCTGTTAATACTGGAATTCCTGATTTGAGGTAAGACAAAAGGAGAAAATAGAACAGGGTGGGGACAATAGATTAGGAATGCGGCAAACAAAACAAAACAAACCCCACACTATTATAACCTCTCTACTGATCTGGCTCTAAGACAAAGGAGACTAAGGAATCTAATTAATAAGCAAATTACCATATAAGAACACAAATGCGAGCAATTTCACAAGATGAAGTATGACAACATATGGATTTCTCTTGCCATTCAGCTGAAAGTAGCAATTATGTAAACGTGTTTCCACAAACTTTGGGGCAATATTCTTATAGTGTTTCAAGGACTGTTTTAGTGATCCACAATATATATTGATGTCATTACACTGGAGCTCCTTTTTTTTTTTTTTCTTAAAGGTTTTATTTATTTATTTGCCAGTGCATGAGAGAGCGCAAGTAGGGGAAACAGTAGAGGGAGGGGGAGAAGCAGGCTCTCCACTGAGCAGGGAGCCCAATAAGGGGCTCGATCCTGTGACCCCAGAATCATGACCTGAGCCACCCGGGCTCAGGATCTACACTGGAGCTCCTTTTAGTAAAAATAATTTGGATGGGGTAAAAAATGAACCAGTTTAAACACACATCTCTCGATTGATCTAGATTCATAGAGTAGGTATAATACTATTCAGTCCAGTGGTCTAGTCTCTGAAAACTAACTTCATGTAGCTTTCCATTGAATTTACAAGCATATGTCATATCTGATGTGTAAGTAGGATTAGCATTCTCTTTTTTTTATAACTTTCTTTAAAGATTTTATTTATCTCTTTGACAGACAGAGATCACCAGTAGGCAGAGAGGCTGGCAGAGAGAGGGAAAGGGAAGCAGGCTCCCTGCCAAGCAGAGAGAGAGCCCAGTGTGGGGCTTGATGGCAGGACCCTGGGATCATGACCTGAGCCGAAGGCAGAGGCTTTAACTCACTGAGCCACCCAGGTGCCCCAGGATTAGCATTCTTTTATGACAGCTGAGAATCCCAGCAATCCTGGGTCCCATATGAGGTCTTCCCTGCTCTGCTCAGAAGACCGTCAAAAGAAGAACACATTTTATGTTTTAAGGTTTTTATAAAAAGTGCAACTCTTTCAACATTTATTTATTGAGCATCTACTTTTGCTCCGCACTGGACCCAGCTTTGATCGGACAGCAGTTTTTCTTGTTTAGAATTTATAACCTAGATCAGATTTTATGGGGTTTCTTAAGAGAGGACTCTGAATCGGATTGTTAAATAAGAAAATCTCCCAGGAGGAGGCTGGTTTCTGAAAAGAACCCCAGCAAAGGTCATTTCAAGCAGAGAGAAAGGCACAAGAAAAGACACAGGAGGTAGGAAATAAGACCTGTCACCTCTTGACAGAACTGTAAATGTCTCCTTAGAACCCTAAGGTTAAGTGAGAAGTGGGTTGAAGTGGTGACAGAGTAAGAAAGGGATCAGACCATCAAGGACCAAGTATACTACTCTCAGTCGTTGATTTTATCTGAATGGGGAGCCACTGAAGGTTTTCAGCAGGACTGAGCTGTGAAATTTGTATTTGAGAAAGAGCAGTTTGAAGAGTGGGGAGGACAGAAAGGCCAGTAGCTGGGATATCAGTCCCAAGGTTTAATACAATTGTCTGTGGAAAGTGGTAGGAATTACAGTGGTGGTGAGAAGAGCAGTGAACGTTTATTAGACTGAAAGCTGTTATGGATTATTTCCTTCTATTTTGCAACAATCCTTTGAGATCAGTGATATTAGCTCATGTTTATCTTACAAGTGAGGAAAATGAACACTAGGAAGTTCACACTCATAACAAAGGGCACTGTGGGTATTTGGACCCAAAGCCTTTCACCAAAGTCCACACTATCTACTGAGCATTTGAGCCAATCCATCAAATAGGTCCTATTAGCTCAACTTCAAAATGTATCTCACAACCAGCTACTTCATACTCCCTCCAAGCTGCCACCCCGGTCCAGCCCCCATTATTGTCAGCCTGAATCATCACAGGTGCCTCTTCAGTGGGCTTCCTTGCTGTCACTGTATTCTCCATTATCACAGAACAGGCTGAGTAATCTTTCAAGTCTTAAACTATATCAGTCTCCTGCTTACTGTTCCAATGATTTCCCATCACAAGGGTCCAAGTGAGCTGGCTTCCACCTACCTTTAAATTTGAGTCTCATGGGAGCAAGGCCAACTTACTTTCTACCCACAGCTTTACACTGGCTGTTTCCTCTTTCAGGAATGCCCCATGCCCCTTCCCCTTGTCTTTCTCTTGCAGGTTTCCTGTCATCCTTGAGCCCTCTGCTCAAATAACCATGCTCTCTTGACTAATTTCCTACATGACATTCACTCTAGGAGGGATGGGGATGTGCGTGTATTTGTATATGTGAAGAAACACCTTACATTTGCATCTTCTCGATTTGCCCTTTCTTACCTTGTATGGTATATTTTATTCTTCCTTAGGACTGGTCATTTTTTTTAAAAGATTTTATTCATTTATTTGAGAGAGAGAGAGAGAGAGAGAGTACAAGTGGGGGGAGTGACAGGGAGAGAAAGAAGGAGAAGCAGATTCCCCATTGAGCAGGGAGCTTTAGAGAAAACAACCATTAAAATTTCTTTCCTTTGGAAGTGTTGAATCACTGTATGTATACCTGAAACTATTATAACACTGTATGTTAACCAACTGAATTAAAATAAAGTTATAAATAGTCAAGCATTATATACGGATACAGAAAGGCCTATACAAGTAACAAAAGGAACTATAACTCCAAATCATGTGTGGACACTGACGGTAAGTGCATTGGTATATTCTACACTGTATGATGCTAGAGTTAACAGTTGGTGATGTCAAATAGTGGTTTCCAAGGAGCTTACCTAATCAGAGCTTTAAAGAGCTCTAGAAACCTTCATTTTTAACAATAGCCCCAGAGGATTCCAGGTTTTGATTGAAAGCGTTGTTTGGGAAGCACTTTTAATCTCCATTGTGTGTCAGATTACATACACATTAATTGAGCCAAAAATAAGTTTTTATTTTTCAACAGTAGTTGAACAAAAAGTATTTTTCTTATAAAAACTATTGATAGACACCTAAATGCAATGTGGTTGAAATATGAAATCATGTGTATTTGGTATTTATATTTATTTCATAAAGATACATATGTCAATGAAAAGCCATACAACAATGAGAAACAAAACAACAAATACAAATGAAGGCATTTCTCTGAATTCTGTGTTTCGTCAAGTATTAAAAGCTACCAATCTTTTAATTCTTTTTTTGTACATTACTCTGTATGTGCATTCTCTGCTTCTGACTGGATCTTCTGACTGGATCCCTGGACTTTATGTCCTTTTCCATATGGCATTTCCCACAGATATGTGTCATTGGCTGCTGCTTTGGGGGTTGAATGTCCTTCTGAATGTCTATTGTTCATCCCCATGTAGCAGGGAAAGACTTCTCACTCTGCACCTACAAACAGATTCTGACTCATCACGGTGTCACCAAGATATATATATATATATTTTACCACTATTGCAAAATTATCTTCCCATGATGTTTCTCATATAAATAAAAATCTAGATATTTTCACTGTGACATTTGTCATATTCATGCAATTCCACACAGTAAAGACAGCAAAGGTAGATCAGGTATTTCAATATGATATTAAAAACCCAGTGAAATTCTGTTGAAAACAACATGCTGTGAATGTCCAAACCCCAGAAAGACAAAATGTGACTTGGAGTTTGACCACATGCTGAAACCATATCATTCACATATTTATAGCTGATATCAAACATTCAAAACATTCTTTGATACAAGATTTAGAATGATTGAAATTCAAAATATGATATTTAATCTTATAAGTAGTTAAAAAATTTCTTCTTTAAATTCAGAGTGATGGCCTCCAGGTAAGATGATAACTTTTAATGTTTGAGATTGCCATTTGACACATGTCACATTTATATAATCCAATCCTTTTCCACAGGAAATAGAATATTAAGCATGAGTTTTAGCTGTCAGAGAAAATTTCACTATGATAACCTGTATCGCTAGAAGTAAAAAGAGATGTGGGAATAAGAAGTCAAGAATATCTTTATGACCAATTCTAAAATATGTGACAAGATGAATTTAAAAATAACTTTATGTTTTTTAAATATGTTGATATATTATTTGAAAAAAAAATGCATGCGATGAGGCCAATTAAACCAACAGAGGCAAAATTTGCCTTTTCCTGCCTCTACACCTAGAATTGGTTGGCCTAATAGGCTCATGTTAGTTAAAGGAAGAGATGGCCTTTTATGATAACAAGTGATAAGTCACTTGTATAATGTTATAACTTTTAAAAATGAAATAATTCTAAATACACTTATTTTATAAAAAAATCAAACTGAATTTATGAAGGATAAAGTCATTTCGCATGGGGGCACATCCTGGTATGAACTGGGTGACTGGGCCAGTTTGGCATCTCCTTCTTTCTCAGTGGACATCTCTGCACCCCAGAAACTGTTGATCTGTCTCCTGGTAAGTGTCGGGTTTGGCAAGAACATCACAGAAGTGTAAAAAAAAAAATAAAAAAAGATAGAGGGAAGTCCACTTTTATTATATTTGAAGAGAATGTTGACTATTGTTTGGGTTTGAAGTTCTTTTTTAGGGGAGGGATTGAAGTTCTTGATCAAAGTTTATATGATTATGTGATTTTGGGGGGCTAGGGGTGTTTGGAAGGCTTTGCTTATTGTTTATACCTGTATAATGTTTCAGAAATTCTTGGAATCATAGTAAGCATTATTTTACAACACGTTTCCTATTCTTTTGTTGTATGTAAAGAAGAATGACTTCAATGTGAGTTTCATTTTGTATTTACCTGTAAAGATTATAATCATATTTTCTTTATAAATACTTCTGTTTTATTAATTAAATACAACACCAAATTAAAAAAATTATGGGGGCTGATAATGTTCATATATACCTATCAAATTCTAATTAGCATATAATGGCCCAGAAATGCAATTAAAAAGGAGCTAAAGATAAGTTAGTTATTCTTAATAATAATGTAATAGAGCAATTTATTTATCACTGAGCTTCTTGGAATTTAAGGCAAAACAGTGACTAAATATTAATCTATACTACTTATTTTGTCTAAGCCATCTATATGTTGTTATTTTTCTACATTTCATGAGTTAGTGGTAAACCTTCATGGTAAAAGCATTTTATCAACCCAGAATTTAAACATTAGGTGAAAAGCTTAAAGCCAGTACAGCATGCACCAGAGCTGTCTAAAGCAGAGATCTTGCTGGGTAGAAAAAAGCACACAGAAATTTCAGCCTGACTCAAGAGTTTCAGCAAAAATATGTTAGAAAATACACTTTCCAGGTATTTCCCATTTCCCATTTTTTTGAATAGGAAATTCAGACTGAGATCATTTTACCCTTCTTTTAAGGTTAAAAAAAAA
>RCUC01157235.1:0-40192 GCA_003697995.1 Taxidea taxus jeffersonii | reverse complement strand
AGGACTGTTTCTATTCAAACTCTTTATATCTCTTCACATTCTTTCAGCAAGCATCGCACATTAGCTGTGGAGAACACACACACACACACACACACACACACACGCACACACACACTTTCTGTGCCAGAGCAGATCTCCTGAAAACTGCTGCCAAGTGGCCGCCGCCCAAGAGACTGCAGAATTGCTGGCACTAGGCAGAATCAATGGCTGCAGCCAAGTGATTGTTGCTGAACTTACCTGTGTCGAAAGGTCAGCCTTGCGGTGCTAAGGCTGGGCACAGTCACTGAAGGCAAATTGGATTGTGAATGGAGGCCCTGAGGCGTGTTCTGCACTTTGCAACTGGTCTGGCAGGCTCCTCCACCTCCTGAGTCTGCCACAGGCATGGGAAACACCTGGGCAGTGACAAAGGCAAGTAAGGCAGCTTCGCCAAGGTACAGTATCAGCTACCTCTGTTTTGCCCAGAAAACTATACAGTAATGGCCACATTCTTAGCAAGTGATTCTCCCATACACCGTGTCAATGATGAAAAGCTCTAAATCTTTGCGTTGAGACATTTACCTCAACTTCAACTCTAAAGTCATGTGTAATTTGAGTGGATCCTGCACTGGTTTGTAACTTAAATAGAAATGTTACTAATTCAAGAAAATACTAATGAGTCAGAGCACAGCTTAGAAATTGTGTTGTGTACATATCTGTGTGTATGTTCGTGTGTGTGTGTATGTCTGCACATGCACATATGCCTTTGAGTTATGGTGGGTTCATGAACGTGAAAAAGAACCAGGGGTTACCAAAAAAAATATGCCAAAGTATAAGAACCAAAGTTATTTAAACGTTGACCGCTTTTGTTCCTCTAGTCTTTCAATTGAAAAATAGATAAAAGAAAAAAATGCTGTCTAATTTGCACAAGGGTCCTAGGGATGGATGAAATAACAACTTCTTCATGAATGAAATGCAAGTCATCAGATGGGAAGTCCTTCAACTTCCTGTGATTTCCTCCATGCGCAAGCAGCCAACCTTTCCTCCTTCCTGCTTGTTGCTATGAAAGACAAGTCTGTCTGTTTCATCCTACCGTTTAAGCCTTCCTTGTCACGTACCCTTTTACCTCTTTAGGAACTGTATTCTACTGCATGTCTCCTCTTTTGGTGTCTTCAACCTACTTCCTCCTTTCAGTATTTAAATGGGATCTAGTCTTTCTCAACTATTAGGAAAACCTTCCTCAATGCCACGTTCCTTCCAACTCCCCTGTATCTTTCATAGCCAAACTCATTTGAGTGTCATCTATACCTGTCATCTTTCTGTTGCTTCCCATTCTCCTCAGCACACTGAAGTCTGGTATCTACCATTACCATCTGACTTTTTAGTATTATTAAAGACGTTTATTTTAATTTTCAATTTTTATTCTTTGCTTATCTGATCAGTCAGCACCACTTGATCCTACTGACTTTTTGCTCCATTAGAGGTTTTTTTCTCTTGGTTTCATACTCCACCTGGTGATTTCTGCCTCTCTCAAGAAGCTCTTCCTTCTTGGTCATTGTTGCACGTAGACAGGTAATTCATTCTGATTCTCAGAGATCTGATGTAAATATTTTAATTTTGTTTTCATAATAGAGGGTTAATATAGTATCAGAATCTATGGGATGCAAGTAAACTTTTGATTATCACTTTTAAAGTCATTATATTATTGGCATTACTTTGTAGTGGTGTAGGCACCTGGGGCGGGAGTCTATCATTTGATTCCAGGTCTATTCTTACTACTCTTTTTCCCCCTGGAAATGCTGAATACTTCATTAGGATTATCATTATATCTTAATGGGATCCTTCACAGTATTGCCTAGAACCTAGAATTTCATCTTAACAGCACCATTGGTACTCATGTTATGGTACTAAAGCTTACATTTAGTGACCACCTGCTATGTGCTAGGTGTTTCACACTTGTAATGGTCTCAGATCTATTCTGGTCAAAAATGTAATGTAGAAATAATAATTACTTATTCTAGTCCAGAACAAGTCTGCAGAGTTAGATTAACAAGGATAGGATGAGGTCTACCTAATACCTGAAACCCAAGTTCTTTCCATTGTGTGTACTTACATTCTTTGTTATAAGCTGGTGTCCTTGTTCAGAAGATGTTAACACATCTTAAGGTTTTCTGTAGTTAAATGATGACTTTTTATGTGGTCCTTTCTATTCTAAATCATGGCTTTAAACTGTTAGAGATGAAATCAACATAGAAGCCCCTCAGATCCCAACCGTTTCTGGGATGACCAGAAATATTTCTCGGATTTCTTTTACGAAGTTTTCTTTTCCCCTGTATTCATTGTTGGTTGTTGACTTTGACAAGGCTTGGTACACTGTCAAGTACATTTCAAAAAATTACTCTAAAAAGCACACACTCTGATTGTCCACAAAGGGCTTAACACAGGAATGAGGTAAAGAGGACTGATGTGAGGAATCTATAAGAGAATGGATAGAACTACTTGGCTGTCGGGCAACTAATTGGCTGGTAAGGAGGAGTGATTTTGCTCCCTCCTCCCAGGGAACATTTGACAATGTCTGGAGATATTTTTGGTTGTTATAACTTGGGGAGTGGGCACTGTTTCTGGCAACTATAGAGAGAGGCTGGGGATACTGTCAAAAACTGTAAAATGCACAGAACAATTCTAATCTTGTTCTCTAGGCCAAAGAATTTTCAAGCTCAAAGTGTCAATAGTGCAGAGACAGTGCAAAGAACTTTGCAACAGTGCAGAGAAACCCTGCTGTAGAAAAGAGGGAAAAGGGAAGAAAAAGGAGACTGCAATTTTGAGTCTCTGTGACAACAGACATGGAGATTTCATCCAGAGCAATTAGAAGCTCAGAAGTTTTGCTGCATTATTGGATAAGGGGATGAATCATTTCAACCAGCTTGAGCTTGAGGTTAATGTGAGAAATACAGCTGGCAGAACCAGGAGGCAGAAACGTTGTTAAACTAAAGTAAGAGGGAGAGGAAATGTGGATATAGAAGTAATTCACCTTGGGGTGATACAGAAGTGTCAACACAGAAGTGGTTGAAATGTTCAAGGAGTGGGAAAAGAAGAGTAAAGGCATTTTACCGGTGCTTTAAAAACATACATCCTTCATATAAATAGTGTATTTTTAAGTGATATACAGTAAGAATTATTCCTGTTATGCCCATCTGTTTCAACATGAGGAATCAAAATTTGAATACCAACCTTTCTAAAATACAGGTTTCTGGACAGATTTAATTTCACTAGTGTTAACAGTTTGTTTCTTCTACCTTAATACCACACGTTTTGAAGCAGTGGTTGTCAAATTTAATATTTATTTTTGCTTAGGGTTTACATGTTAAGATGATGACTTCTCAATGGCAAGAGGGGTTGAAGATATTTTGCTATAACTCAAGATCAGAAAAAAGGATGTGCATAAAGAGAGGTGTAGCCTAGCTTTTTTTTTTCTTTTTTTCAATCTGTCTGCTTTCTGGCTTGGTTTCAAAGCACTTAATAGTTTCAGCTTATACTTGCTAAACATGGAAACATTGAAACACCACACCCTGTGTTACTTATAATGAATAGTGTCTTTTGCACAAACATATTTTTATCAAAGCACCTAGAGACAACCTGCCACACCTGTCATGTTATTACTCAGCCATATTCTCTGGCTGCCCAGTCTGACTTTGGAGAAGTTGTGGGTTAGGAAGCTTCTAAATTAAGCCACCTGTAGCTGAATTATTTTAATGATCCAGGCTGAGAATCATTCCACTGCATCTCTTCTTCCTTCCAACGCAAGACCCATAATCATATTAAGAAGTTCTTATTAATGGATACTTGCAACTTCATTTATCTGATCCTGGGAAACTCCTGGATTGTTTAGAAATGTTGCTACTGAAGAATAACATGTTGGCAGATAGGATAACCACTGGTTCTGCGGAAGGACAAGTTGGCAACAACTGGGCCTTCCAAGGCCTTCAGGCACAGTGAGATTTGGAGTTTCCCAGATTGGAGGAACCAGTTTGGTTCCTCTTAACTCTCATATAAAGATTTCTTGACCTTATTGCTGTGTCTTGTGAGGATTCATGGCTTCATCTGCTCTGTCTTTTGAATATTATTTATAGCTCTGTTAGCCATGGCCTTTAAAAAAAAACTTAACCTTATTATTCAAATAGAATATCTCATGCTGAATAACGCATGACCCACACATGCTAAGAATAAACTGGATGGTGCCTTGAAATCTTCCACCCACATAACTGGAAATGCATGGAATGCAAAACTAGATCTCAGCTGCAACGTTCTGCAGCAATGGCTCTTCATGTCAGTAGAGGAAACCGTCTACTCATAATTCGTTAGAGGGCTCTGGAAATGTCTGTGTGGAAATCTCTCCCTCAGGCCTGGTATCGTGTCTGAAATTCTCACCATTACATTCAGCTCTTTGTCTAAGACATCATTTCAGTAAAAGCACCTTTAAAATGCATAGAATTATCCTTTAACAGTAGAAACATTGATTTAATCGAAGCCTATTTTTAATTTAGCACAGCTAGGTTTTTCTGTTTTTAAAATTTTTTTCTAACTTAACTCCTCTTTCTTAGAAAGTAGAGTTCTGACAAATTGTAAGTTAGGAGAATATTTGAACAAGGAAAGAAATCAGCAATATTCAGGCACAGTGGACATTACTAATGGGCCCTTTGTAGTGGCACTAAGTGGACAAGGCTGGAAAAGATGAGGCAGGAGGCAGGATCCATCCAGGCAAGCATGCTGCATGAGGAAGCCGAGCATGCCCTTTGGGATAGGGACATTAGAGACCTATCCTTGGGACAGAAAGATGGGTCATTTCTAATAATAGCAACACAAATAATAAATCAATAAAAGTAACTTTGAGTATTCTTTATTGGGTTCCAAGACCTTAGCTATACCTTTCACATGCATTATCTTAATTCTTATAATGACTACAGATGAATAAAGAGATTCAGAAAGGGTAACATCTACTCAAGCATGAAGTAAGTAAGTGGGAATAGTTGGCATTCTAAATGAGGTTTTTCTGATTCCAAATTCATGGTATTAGCCATCATTCGCATTGCCTCTCTTATGATCTTCCCCTTTTTTCTCTCTCCCTCTTGTTACCCTTTTAAACTTACATTATAGCTATATGCTATATTCCCCACCTAGAATGTCTTAACCTTCTTTTCTACCTGCTGGAAAATATTTTTTTTAACTTTTTGAGAACTAGCTGAAATGGTGAAATATCACCTTCTTTAAAAATTTTTTCTTTAGGGGCACCAGGGTGGCTCAGTGGGTTAAAGCCTCTGTCTTCGGCTCAAGTCACGATCCCACGGTCCTGGGATCAACCCCTGCATCGGGCTCTCTGCTCAGTGGGGAGCCTGTTCTCCCCCCCACCCCCACCTACCTGCCTCTCTGCCTACTTGTGATCTCTTTGCCAAATAAATGAATAAAATCTTAAAAAAAATTTTTTTTCTTTAATCTATGATCGGTTGCATTCATATTACAAGTAACTAGGGAGTTACAGCTCTATTCCCGGCCAGATTGTAAAGCACTTGAGACAAGAATTCTTTTTATTATACTGTTTGTAGAACAGAGTCTAACTTTGCCTATTGAACACAATAGACAATCATTAGACATTGGTAGAGTGAGTAAATTTTGTCATAGGTATCTTGTAAGATTGAAGAATAAGAAACTTTCATCCTAAAGTTGCCAACAAAAGATTAAATTATGTTTACTAGAGTTGGTTTTAGAAGGCAGGAAGTAACAGTACTTTTAAGAATATTTTCATTTTTGGGTACCTGGGTGCCTCAGTTGGTTAATTGTCTGACTTTGTCTAAGGTCATGATCTTGGGGTCCTGGGATTGGGCCTCACGTGGGGCTCCTTGCTCAGCAGAGAATCTGCTGTTCCCTCTCCCTCAGCCCTTCCCCCACTCATGCTCTCTCTGTCTCAAATAAATGAGTAAAATCTTTAAATTTTTTTTCCTTTTTTAAAATTAACTAAAATTTTCATTAGTTATCCAGCTTATTGAAGTCACTAATTTGCTTGTGACTGGATAATTAAATTTTATTGTGCATCCAAGTGATGTAAGGATACACACACACACACACACAAGAAGTGAGGAGGATATACCACAATGCACGAGGTGTAAGAAAGAGGAAAACAAAATGCTTTCCAATTTATTATTCAATGCATTTATGAATAAATGATATAAATGGGTGTGAGGAGATATATATGTTACAGATAGAAAAACACATTATAAATAACTTTAAAAGAGACATATAAAGGTGCTGTAAGTGTGGAAAACACATCGCATATGGCCCTAGAGACATAACTCGAAACATCAGAGAAACACGTGGTTGCTTTTATGATCCTGGGAAACCAGAGATGTGTATTTCTCCATTTCTAAGGTTTTTTTGTATATGCCTTGGTGATAATAAGCTCTTTAAAAAGTTAAGGTGGATATGTCCCTCCACCTATTTATATTTTTCAAATAAGAAATTGTGTTTGTTTTAAGATTCTCAAAATTAAATATAAATTGGAAATGTAAATACTTCTGATATGGAAAAAAATTATTGGAGGGTTTCTCTTATCCCTGTAGTTTCCTCTTCCTTTCCTCACCCAGCCTGTGGGATGAACCAAACCAAACTGTGAGTGTGTGTGTAAGTGTGTGTATGTACCTGAGTTTATCTCTCCTTACCCTTTGTTATTTAAAAACCAAAAGTAGGGGACGCCTGGGTGGCTCAGTTGGTTAAGCAGCTGCCTTCGGCTCAGGTCATGATCCCAGCATCCTGGGATCAAGTCCCACATCGGGCTCCTTGCTCGGCAGGGAGCCTGCTTCTCCCTCCGCCTCTGCCTGCCGCTCTGTCTGCCTGTGTTCGCTCTCTCTCTCTCTAACAAATAAATAAATAAAATCTTGAACAAAACAAAACAAAAGTAGTAGGTAGCTCCACCAGAAGCTTAGGATATGAATATCGACATGGTGCATTTATATAGAATATCCTCTGGGTCCAGACTGCACATCATGCCTCCAGTCATTCATTCACTCCATGCACGATAATTGACAACCAGCAACTTTTCAGGCTGAGGTACAGATAAGAATGTGCCATAGACTCAGTCTTGGGGAGGAATAGGCATAATTATGAACCAAAAGTGTGATAAATATTTTAAAAGATATTCTGTTTGAAGATCTGGTGCCATTTGAACCTTAGATTCTAGAGGAAGAATCCATCAAAAGTTATACCATGGGGGCTTGCTGTCCTGACTGACATCCATGTCATCTAAGGAGCTTTTTATTTCTGACCTAGATATCGGACTAGCAGAGAGCACCAGAGAGGGTAAGAAACTGAGTCTATTTCTAAGGATGTCTAAAGATAAAGCATTTGAAAGTCCTAGTTATGCACCATTGTATGCACAGAGAGGAGAAAAGTTACTTTGTCCCTTTTACTCTGTTTATCTGTTCTAATTTATAGGGCATTACTGCTTAATGATTATGTAGACAGCCTTGAAGCTAGGCTTTTCATGTTTATCACTTAGTTCCATCATTTACTATCTGTGTTACTTCAGGCAGGTTACCTAACTAGTGCCCATTTCCTTGACTGTAAATGCAAAATTACAACACCTGCTAATAATATTGATGTGTAGATTTAGTTAATTAATGCATGATAAGCCATTAGGACAGCACCTGACATATAAGCAGTGCTATTGTTCTATCACCAAGTTTTTATAACACTTGTTTTTGCTGGGCCTGAGAAGCCATCAGACTCCTTCTCAATATAATACTCCAGACAACCACTGTCACTACATTGGAGTTGCACTGGAGGTGAAATTAATTTGTCATTACTATCCTATAGAGATATAAAGATCTTTCTACCATTATAGAAAAGTCCTCTGAAAACCAGCTTTAAGCGGTCTTACAGGGCATTGCTCTTATTAATCTGCCAACTGGCCCTTTTATAGAAGGCATCTCATAACTCAAGGGTACTATCCCTCCCAGAGGTATTTGCATTTTAACAGACTTACTAAAAATACACATGGTGTCATAATCCTGAGATATAGTTTTTCCGATGGTAAATTTCCAGGTATCATGGTCGGTAGTGAGGGAACTTGAATCTCCCACAATGAATTGAGATACTCAGGGGGCCTGAAGCTGACCTAGTTTAGTTGCATCCTCTGGCTATGTGCAGGAGAATATCTTCTCTGCAGAAAAGTTTCCCCAATTTTCAATGAAGAACTAATGGACCTCCTACAAATAAGATACAAATGAGCTGCTGATCAAAAATCCTTACATATTTGGGGAAGCAACCACTTTGACTTAAAGTTCTAGGACCAGACAATAGATTTAGAACCTTGAGATACTTGCATTTTTTCAGATACAGAGTGTACATATAGAATACCATCACATAAAATGTTACATGTAGCAACTCTGTATATAATAATTAAAGACATAAAGGATTGTGAAAGTTTACCAACAAGGAAAAATGGAAAAGGAAAAACTCTAAATATGCAAAACACTGTTGACATAATGATAAAATAAAGGTCAAATATTATAGGTAGCATATTAGAACCAAGGCTAGCATGAAAAGTTCTGACAAAGAGAATGGAAGAGGGGTGATATTTAAAGAGCAATAGATGCATGTGAATTTTCTGAACCTGATGAAAAACCATGTGAATTTGCAGATTTTGGAAGAGGATAAACAAAAAGAAATTCGCACATTGTTGTGAAAGTGCAGAACCTCAAAGACACAAAAGCTCTTAAAAGCAACCAGAAGAGAAAGAACAATTAAACTGGAACAGTAAGTGGAGTGATAGTGCCCTTCTCAACAGTGGTAGTGAAAGCAGAAGGTGAGGGAATAATATCCTCAAAGAGTTGGAAGGAAGTAAATTGTTCATCTAACTACATACTTAGCCAAACGATCATTCAAGAACGAGGGTGAAATAAAGACATTTTTAGAAAAATAAAAGCTGAAAGACTAAATTTACTACCCAAATGCACAAAAACCACCATTTAAAGGAAATAAAAAAAAAATGTTTCCCAGACTTTTCAGTCTTGGAGACCCTTTTACTCTCTTGAAAATCTTTGAGAGTCCTAAAGAGCTTTTGTATATATAGGGTGTATCTATCAAAAAGTCTTAGGCACCTGAGAAGTGTATGCATTACAACACAAAATCATGTTTTCAGAGCTATAGACATTTCTAGGTAATGACATTTTATAGAAATATGGGGACAGACCACAGAGGAAAAGGATTTGAAGTTGTCTTGGAATTTGGATCAACCAAGAGATGCCAGAAGAGTGTTTCAATGGACATTTGAGCAACGAGGAAAAAGAATATGCATGGCACTTATAGGGGACCATAATGAAACTGACTTGACCTATGAATAAAACTTATTTGGGGGAAGTTTGAGTCCGGCAGCACTGGAGTGTGGAAGTTTTTAAAGATGCCGTAAGCCTCAAAATTCAGAGAGAGAGAGAGAGACCAGAACTTGTGTGAAATCCAGTGCTGTAAAAATCATGAATCATCTAAAGGAATAATAATCAGACAATGAAAAGTGGTTTAATATTATACAAACCACATTTGAAAGATAAGCCTGTCATTCATAATATATGAGAGTTGTTATAGGTGTTTTCAAATTTCGTGTCAGTTGTGTCCTGTGAGCCCCATGGCCTTCATCTTTAGGCAGATAACAGAATGGTTATAACGATCTCCTGCCTGTGTGGTCTTCCGCAGTGTTTTTTCCTCTTCTTTTTATCAATTCTCTTTATATTCATCTGGTCACCAAATTTTCATGTGTGTCTTTGAGTTGTTTTATGTTGCTGAAAAACGCTTGATGTTGCTGTATCCAGGAAATAAATCCAGTGTGGTGAGGGAACAAACACTCTCAAGACCTAGAATAACAAGACTTTTTTTGGCTGTTCTATTGATTACACATGACCTGAGTTAGCTCTTTATTCTTCCATCTTTTCATCTCTGACCTGGGGAGAGCAGCCGCATTCCTGTTAGATAATGTTGAAAAACACTGACTCTGTCTGATAAAGGAGGATTGTTAGAAATCATTGACTAAAATCTTAAAACTTTCCATTGCTATTTTAATTTAAGCAACACTGTGCCATACGTTGTGTTTTAATTACTAGCCGGGTTTCTAAATGTAGACTGTAATTTGATAAAATATCTGTAATGTAGGCAAGCTACTATAGCTAAATACCCTTGCCATTTGCTGATGCATACTGTATGTATACATGTGCGCCATATGCACACATATGCTGACTTGCTATATGGCTGGGAGACTTGGACCTGTATCTGTAGCAGTTCCATTTGTTCAGGTTCAGAAGAGTGTTTATAGGAGTAGGGAAGAGAAAAACAGGAATGGCTTTGACAAGAATCACAGTCTGCACACTTTCCTCCTCAACCATCCTCATCACAGTCATCCTGCTCCTCACTTTGATAATAATTAATATGGATACAGTGCTTTACAGTTTATGAAACACTCTTGCATAATTTTCACCTAACTTTGGGAACAAAGCCAGCATAACACCAACATGTGAGTAATGGCAGGGACGTGTGGGTTGGGACTGTGAGCTGGGCAGCACCTGCATTGTAGGGCAAGTATTTGGTGATAAGGAGTTTGGCTTTTATTATGTCTGCAATGGGAAGCCCCTGGAAGGTTTTAAGCAAGAGAGTAACATGAATTAATTTACATTTTAGAAAGTCTCCCAGGCTGCCACATGGGAGTAAATTGTCAGAGGATGAGGGTGAAAGCACAGAGACCAGTTAGGAAGCTACTGAAGTAACCTCACTGAGAGGTGATGATGGCCTGGGGTGTATTCACCTGGAAGCTAACAAAGCTTTATCTTCAGGGCCCCTTGCTTACACAAGCCATTTCTTAGGCTGGGGTAGAGCAACATATTCATGACATCCTGCATCTCTGTGATATTGGTAATAGTAAAACATTTTAACTATTAACTGTTAAGACAGCTGTTTCTTTCCACTCTGACCTTCCATCCACCATATTACCACTGGGGTGGGGTGATATTAGAATGGCTACAGGCACTTCTAGGATCTTGTCAAGGGGAAGTTGAGCTGGGCATATGTCGTTTTAACTACAGTCTGGAAAGGTATTTTGGAATGGTTCCATTAAACAGATGAAGGATACTTCTTAGATAATCTTTACATTTATTGGAGAACTAAAGAAATACAGATTAAACACTAATGATAAGAAACAAAAGTGAGAAGGATTAACAATAAAATCACTAGAAATTATTCTGACATCCAGAAATGAACTGTGTAACCCATAAATTTTCAAATTTCATTAATTCATTAAGAGAAAGAGACAAATTTTGAGAAGAAATTGATAGTTCACTGATTATTTGATAACCCAATTAAGGAGGAGTGAGTCATGTGAACACATTGGGAAGAGATTTAAATTTCTTGCTGTTTCAACAAGAGGAAGAGAACATAATAACTAATACTGTGCCATTTTCAATGAGAACATCAACAAACTGCTTAATGAGTTTTGCTGATCCAAAGAGTATTTAAGATTAGTCACTACATGTGGTAGAAACTTGAAATGTTCTGAAATCTTAGAGCTCATCTACAAAATAAACTAGAAAATGGTCTTTCCAAATTTGACAGGAGTCTGAAACATTTACATAGTACTACAATAATGTGTGTTGATTCTGAAATGAAAATGGTAAGCTATCAGCAACTATCCTCAACTTGCTGGAGAAAAGATTGAATTATTTATTGTCTTTACCAAAAACTATTTTATAAAACTGTTGTCATATGAAGAGGTGACCAAAGACTATGCAGCCAATTATGTAGGAAAAATTATAGAGATGTGTGAACAGCTAATTAATAAAAATAGTGGGGCACTTGGGTGGCTCAGTAGGTTAAGCATCTGGCTTCAGGTCAGGTCATGATCCCAGGGTTCTTGGATCAAGCCCCACGTCAGGCTCCCTGCTCAGCAGGGAGTATGCTTTTCCCTTTCCCTCCCCCCTGCTCGTGCTCTCTCTCTCTCTCTCTCTCTCTCATTCACTCTCTCTCTCTCTCAAATAAATAAAAATCTAAAACAAAAAATTTAAAAAATTGAAAAAATAGTATGTCATTTTTCCAGCTTCTTATAGACTTTGTATTATTTTTCAGCTTAAAAAGTATGATCTTTTTTCCTCATTCAAAAAAATATATTCTTCCTCTTCTTTTTTTCACCTAATTTTCTATGCATAGCTTGTATGACCTTTCTTTAAAATATGGCCTTTCTAATTGAACAAGCTTCAGGTTCCACCAAACCTGGATTGCCCTTCAACTTGGATTGTGGCTGAACAGATGGAAAAAAGTGAACATATTTAGGGTGTATTTTGGAGTCGAATAAATTCTTGTATGACTCTCTTTTTGAAGGGCTATAGCCCATTTCTGGGGGCAGGAGCTGAATGAGTTAAAACTGAAAACAAACAAACAAACAAACAAACCGTAATTCCTCTGGAGTCATACAACTTAGAACTGGCTGACTGTGATAGAATCTAGATAATTTAGGTTCACCTGCCTTTGTCGTTGTCATATTCGAAGCTACAGTTTTCTTAGGGTGATTTTGAGGGTTCAATTAGATGATGCCGACAAAATGTTTCATGTGGTGTCCAGCACATTGTTGAGTGTGGTTGTAAGTGTTGCTATTAGTAAGATTATAAGGGGTTTCTTCTTTAGGTGCACATGTTTTTTGTTGTTGTTGTTTAAGATTGAGTAGTATTTATTTTGCTGTCTGCTTGCCAATCTCTTTGAGGGAGTCAGCCCACTCTGCTTAGGTTTCCATTCGTTTCCAGGGGAAAAAGGAATTTCTCTTCTTTGCCCCCTACTTGTCACGTGTCCTCCAGCCACTGCCCATTGCAGAGGAGTGGCCACTAACAGACAACAGAACGCTTTAGCAGACCAGCCTATGAAGCATCAGTAGCACATCTGCTGGGGGAAACCTGCACATGGGACAGAAAGCGTACATGCTTTAGTAGGGATGTTGGTGGTACCCTCACAGTTTAAAGAGGTGGGAGAACGAAGTCACACATTTCCTAATGATGCAAGAACAGGGGAAGTTTTAGGACTCCAATGCAGTTCTAAAATAGTCATATCTAGCTAGTTTATTTAGAAATTTAAGATGAGGAATGAGATGGATGAATAATTTTTACAGGTTCTACATAGCAGGAACCTAGTGATTTGTTATTGAAACTTGTTTCAATGATTGACAACTCTTAATGTCTCTTTGGATCTCTGTTACTTCTGTAGAACTTATTTTGTCACTGTTAACTAGGAAGAATAACATTTATCTCTTTGAGAAACAAAATTTCATTAATGTTTTTATTTTCTTAGTGTTATAATGAATTCTTGCTTTATCATCCAACATGCTGATAATCCTCTCGTTTTTAATTCTAAGTTTTAATTCTCAGGTGAGAGAATTGAAGGCCTTCAGATACACAGATACATGTTTAAATGTATGCACATGTTTTTGCTGGGAGAAAACGAGAGCTCCGAAAATAGGGTGTTTCTGTAATGTTCCTTTCCATCTTTATGTAGCAAGGACTACTTTTGTTCTCTCAGGCCACCACACCCTTAATTGGTCATCTTAAATCCTGTGGGCTCCCAGCAGTTTGCCAGAAGAGATAGCAGTTCCTTTTGTTTGTCCTTTCATTTGCTGGTATTTTGCTTCTTGGACTTCTAAATTAGGATAGTGCCTGATAGAGAGTTCAGTTTTAATTTGAATTCTGCACTTTAATTACGTGTTTTCCACCTGCTCTTTAATGAGGGTGGCACCCTCAAATACAGGCTGGGACAACTCCTTTTTCTTTTCTTTAGCAGATCCACATCCCGCTACCAAAGCTTCAGAACTTCTGGGAAATAATGGAAACCAACTGTGACTTCTTCTTTCTTTCTGGGTCTCTCCAATGTGACACTTGAAATTATATAAGAGCTGGATCAGTGAGAGAAAGAGAGGAAATCTGACAGAAAAGAGAGGTGATTACAAATTAAAGAGAGATTCAGTTAGGATTGAGATTTTTGGGCAAATCCCTATTTACTGAGTTTCTCTTCTCTATACAAGTTTGCTTAAAAATACATGATGAGATCAAACAACATGATGTTTATAGCACTAAGCATTAACTTTCTCATTCAAACTTTATGGTAGGTAAGCAAGGTATCTTAGGACTTGTATGGTAAGCCGTTGTCTTCAGGCTGAAGGATCATTTCTTTTACGAAACAACTTTTATATGAGCCTTTTATTTTTTGTAACAAAAAGAATAATTCTTACTCTGTATTTCTTTTTTTTCTCTTACTCTGAATTTCTTTTTTTTTTTTTTTAATATTTTATTTATTTATTTTGGCAGACAGAGATCACAAGTAGGCAGAGAGGCAGGCGGAGAGAGAGGGGGAAGCAGGCTCCCTGCTGAGCAGAGAGCCCAATGCGGGACTCGATTGCAGGACCCTGAGATCATAACCTGAGCCGAAGGCAGAGGGTTTAACCCACTGAGCCACCCAGGTGTCCCCTTACTCTGAATTTCTAATAGGATTGTGTTTTCTTTTCACCCCAGGATCCTCCAAAAAAGTACACACACACACACACACACACACATGCACACACACACACGCATACGTATGTAAACATGATTTACACATGCCATTACAAATATGCTTATATTTATATTAACAAAATATTTGAATTTTTTTTTCCTTTGACATGATGTTAATGTTTTATAGTTAAAATCGAACGAAAGCCCCAACAGGTCAGGAAGTGATGTCACTTTTCTTTCTTTATACAGAATGTGTAGTCCCTCTGGTAGCTCTGCCAGCAGTCTCCATTCTGACCTGTGAAGATGTTAGGAAAATCAGAGGTTTAGAGCTCAGCAGCATATGTCTTCCTTTTGACTGTGATACTCTTGGTTCAGTTTCCTCACTTTAGGTCAAGGCGGAAGTGACAGTTGGGTATCCTAGAGCCAACTGCTCAAACTTGGCATCACATACTCTGTGGAAAACAGTGTAAGTTTTCTTTCTCAATGCTTTTCATCCAATAAAATGCCCAGTGCTAGATCGGTAGTTTACCCTCTTAACCCCAATAGGAAGAGGAAGAAATGGCCTGATTATTGCATAACTCATCACTTACTATGCTTTGGGCAGTCTCCCTCTACTCCCTCTTAGCAATTTCCTCAAGACCAGCTCCTCCTAAACCATACTGTCCAAACATTTTGAGTCTGACCTACTTATTGAAGGACATGCCCAGAAATTTGATACTGTAATTACTCCTAGAATGAGCAAACTTGCTCATCCTTTACTTCCTTATAGTAGCTATTCTGCATAGAAGCAATGAGTGGCCCTTGGTTAAGCATTAAGGGGTTTTTGTTGTTATTGCTTAAATGAACAAATAAATATTTCATTGGGATATCATTCATATCTTGATTTGGTTTCAGACTGAACGCAGCTCCGTGCCTTGAGTGACTGCTTTTAAACAATTAAGTCCTTTCTCCACCTTAGCATTCTGTTCATTAGTCACTGTTGAACCTTTGTCCTTACTTGTCAGTATCTGAGAAAACATATACTTTAGTTCACAATGTCTACTCATTTTCTCCAACGCTGTGATAAGAGTTTCCTCACTCATGGCCAACCTGTCAGAATGGAAATTCTGTATCACTGGTGGGATTGGGAAATCTCGCTTAAGCTACATCCATGCAACTCCAGGCAAGATGAAAATGGAAAGTGGTGATCTGGAAGGTTATAGATGATGGAAGTTTTTCAAAGATCTGGATATTTACATCTTTTAGATTAATAGACCCCAAGTTCTTAAATTCTTGGTCCAGTAAAAAAAATTGAGGGGTCTCCCTAGGACCGCCCATTTTTACTTTTGTTGAGTTAAGAAAAGTAAAACAAGCTCTACTTACTTTTGCCATCATTTCATGAAAGGAAGACAGTATAAATACCCCAAAACACAAACAAACAAAAAACCCAACAACAACAACAAAACAAAAAGTCATAGTCTCAGATTAAAAGAGCTCTTTTAAGTGAATCCACTCTTTTGTTGTTATTCTCATTTCACACCAGACCTGTGAGAACTCTGTACTGGGGCTGAACAGGGCACCTGAGTTGGGGACATAGCTTAGTGTTTGTTTGGATGCCTGATATTTTGACAATATAGACTACAGATGCCTGTCAGTGTAGGAGTTTTACTTCTGTGTTTTTCCTTCTTATCAGTTTGCTGAGGTGGTTGCTTTATATCTCAAGAGTTCTGCCTAATGGGCATGTCTTCCTATAGATGGCTTTTAACTTCACATTGTTTCTCTGGGAAGATAACTCAGCTATGCTTGCAGGCTTAGTGAAGATTACTCATTATGAAACAGGATCGGCCTTACCCTTATGCGGAGTAGGCAGTAGCTTATGTGGCATGATTTGTGAGGTGCTGAGAAAGCTTGAAAATAATTCTTCCACCCAGTTGCCACACAGCTTGAAATCAAAACATGAGTATTTATTCCTTTGGGCACCTTGAGAGTCCCTCCGTCTCCTATTCTTTTATTACAGTCTGCCCTTCAAGTCATCTCCAATCACCCTAAAGGCTTTAAATACCTTATAAAATGTACCTACCACTTCGTTTTTATTCAGGTGTGATGAAGCCAACAGGTCAGGAGACAGTTGTTGTTGAAAGATGGCTTGTTACTCATAGTTCCCAAGAGAAAGGACATGCCACGTTTCACAGGGCCACACTGGTGGGGGAAGCATCAGAGTCTGCCAGGAAGCAGAAGAGCAAGGGGAAAGCTTGCATGGGATACTTCATTGTGGTTTTCATAGGAAGGGGAGGGCTAGGTGGTGTCAGCAGGCTGAGCAGGTTTAGGATTGAATAGTGTCAATAATTGAAGTGGGACCAGGGCTATAGGGATCCTCCCTGGTTGTCTGGTGTCTGGCTGTGTGTTGGTTAGGGTAGAGGAAAATTGCTCTGATAGGAGATTCTGTTAAAGGAGGTAGTTGGGGTTTGAGCAATGGATTAGTTGGTTTGCATATGAAAGGCATGCTCACGGGGAGACTTTTGCAATCTGTAGAAATTACCTAGCCCTGGGAGGGGCAGTCTTTCCCTGGTCAGTGGGGCTTCAGATAGCACAGCATCAAGAATACAGAAAATAAGGAAACATAGTTCATACACCAATCCCCATATTGCTTTCATACACCATTGCTTTCATAGTTCATACACCAATCCCCAGATCTGCTTTCCAGACCTCCCTTTCATGCATATTCATCTATCCAGCTGCTGCTTGGCATCATCACTCAGAAGCCTCAGGGCATTTCAGAATTAACCTGCCTAAAATGAAGTACCAGTCTACGCCCAAACCTGGCCCTCCTCTTTTCACCATCTCAGTAAATACTACCTCCAAAAATAAAGCTAGAAACCTGGGTAACACCTTTCTTTTTTTTACTTCCCATGCTTAGTCCATCTGTGTTCCTTTTAGTTCTTTCTCCAGAGTATATCTTACATTTATACACCTCTCCTTATAGCCTCTGCTACCATGTAACTGTAAATCAGTACATCTTATCTGATCTTCCAACTTCCAGTCTTCTCTATGTAGGGAAGACACAACAGACAACAAACCGATAATTATTTAACAACCAAAAAAAAAGTCAGCAAATGAATGTAAATGCTATAAAATTAGAAATATTCTCTTCTTCTCCAATTTTCTCAATCCCCCCAACTTCACTGCCCTGCAGTACAGGGCACGTGCTAGAGTCAACTTTTAAAAATATTAAGCAGAGCTTATCACTGATTTACTTAAAAGTCTTTTGCAAGATTTCTAACATGCTCACAATCCAATCCACTTTCTTACTGTGGGCTAGAATTCCGGCATGATATGACCACAGTCTAGCAATCTGGCTTCATTCCATGCCATCCATCTTCACCGTCACTCACTGTGTTTCATAGCCTTTTTGAGTTTCAAGAATATTTTAAACTCTTTCTTGCTGTAGAAACTTGGCAGTTGCTGGTAAACTCCATGTGAAAGCTTTTTCCTAGACTTTGTGTGCCTCTGGGTTCTTCTTGTCCCATAGGTATCAGCTTAAAATCATTGCTTTATTTTTTTTTTAAAGATTTTACTTATTTATTTATTTGAGAGAGTGAGAAAGATCACGGATGGAGAGGGAGAAGTAGACTCCCTGCTGAGCAGAGAGCCCTACTGGGGCTCCATCGCAGGACCCAGAGATCACGACCTGAGCCAAAGGCAGATGCTTAAATAGCTGAGCCACCCAGGCACCCCAGCTTAAAATCATTTCTTTAAAGAGCAGTTCGGTGATCACCTTCTCTAACAAAAACCTTCCTTCCCCTCTCCATATCATGTATAACATCAGGTTCTTTATTTTATATTATTATGTTGAGGTTTGGTTATCTAGTCTTTGTTGCTTATGGGGGTGGGGTGGGGGTAGGTGGGGGGGTGGTCTTCCCTGCATGAAAGTAAGCTCCAGGGGTTCTGGCTGCCACCTGGCTCATCACCATTTTAGCTCTTTGCATACAATGGATGCTCGATAAGTACTTCTTAGATGAATGGATTATTTAGACAATACCTTTTCTCATGATTTATTCAGTTTGTTGAGATATAATTGACATATATAACACTGTAAGTTTAAGGTATACAACATGATGATTTGATATAGGTATATATTGTGAAATGATGACTTGCAGTAAGGTTAGTTCACATATCTATCATGTCATGTAATAACTATATTTCGTGGTGTTTGTGGGTATGTATGTGTGGTGAGAACATTTAAAATTTACTCTCTTAGCAACTTTCAAGCCTGCAATACAGTATTATTAACTATAGTCACATCAACTCCTCAGAATTCATTCATCTTATCACTAGAAGTTTGTACCCTGTGACCATCATCTCCCCATCTTCCCTACCCCCCAATCCCTGGCAACTACCTTTCTACTCTTTCTATTAGCTCATGATTCTTATTTTAAACTTTAGGACATGATTCCTAAGACATGAAAGCCTAGTGAAAGTTAGCTAATCAGTTTGTTTTCCTCCTGGTTGGAATAAACTCAGGGAGAAGGGAGCAGAGAAGAGGGTAATGACTAGATTTATATAAAAGGTATGCAGAGAATTTGGTGTCAAAATGGATGATTTGTGGGTTTTAAGTTGTAATTTGTTTTATTTCTTTTAAACTATCATTTCTTAAGAACTTACTGAGTGACCATCAGTGCCAACTATTTTTTAAAAATTATCTTATTTACTCATCACAGTAACCCTAAAAAGTATCATTATTCTGTATTCAGTATTATTACTCTGTTACTATAGATAAAGTTTATGAGGGGATTTGTAAGATGACAATTTTTATTTGGTTTTCAGTTTTGTATTGTTTAGTAGCATTCCATAAAAATAGAACAGAGAGTCTGAGGGCTCTGGAGCCACGTGTGTTTGGGTTTTCAATCCATGGCACCATTACCATTTATGTGACCTTGAATATATTTCCTAACCTCCTTAAAAATCATTTTCTTTAGGGGTTCTGTGAGGCTCAGTCAGTTAAGTATCCAACACTTGATTTTTTGCTCTGGTTATGATCTCAGGATCCTGGGATCAAGCCCCACATCAGGCTGTACCCTCAGTGGGGAGTCTGCTTGAGATTCTCTCTCTCCCTCTGCCCCTCCCCCCATGCTCACTCTCTCAAATAAATAAATACATCTTTTAAAAAATTATTTTCTTTGTATGAATAATGGGAAAAATATTAGTGCCTACCCAGAGTTGTGGTGATCTTTAATTTAGATCAGATGGTGGTGGAAATCATTGTGACACAGTGTCTGGCACACAGAAAATGCTCTGAAAATAGTAGCTATTATTATCATTCCCAATTTTGTAGCATTTAGGGGCACTGGACATAAAGGAAGTGCAGTGTCCTTGGTTTAAGGGAACGAGGTGTCCCAGTTTAAGAATGTTATAAAACTATAGCAGAAATTTCTATACTTAAATGTCTTTGAAGAAGCTTGTGATACATGTAATGACTATATTTGTATTAAAATGAAATAAATGAAAAAGCTGATGACATATCACATAAAGTGTATACACAGTATGGCTCAAAATGTAATTTCTGAGTTTATAATGAATACATTCATAATAGCTAATGGATCAACCTCATTTGCAATCACATTTAAAGAAAAAGATTCTTCTCAATTTCTTTTTTGTTTCTGAACTTGGGATAGTGTCATTTTGGTATCAGTGTCGAAAAAGCTTTGAGTTATGCTCAAATTTTCATTCTTCCCACGTCCTGCCACTGTCCAGGTCATACAGAATTGCTCTTAATAATCTAAGAGCAATTTCCTAAGTCTTTGTCCAAACTTGTTTTATGGGAACTAAAGTGATGTGGCTGCTTCCTCTCCTTTGGAAGCCAGTTCCATTGCCCAGTAGCTTGCTCAGTCAGCAAAGATTATCTGACATTGTGCCTTCATTTTCTCTTTAATAATACCATCCTATTACTCTTAGCTAACACCCTTTGCTTTATCCAAAGTAATTCGCTTCTTTCCTTGATGTTTGCTCCCTTCAGGTATTAGTGGACTGTTATCATGACCCCCTTTAATTGTCACTTAGTCAGGTTTTACATATTCAGTTCTTTTCATCTTTCCCCATAAGTCCATCCCCCCAGGCCTATAATTATTTTGTTACTCTCCTTTGAGCCCTTTCCAGTTTGTCTGCCTCTTTCTGGAAATGAGGCTCCCAGAAATGACTGCATCATAACACACAGATTCCACACAGAGCTTTGTGGAGTCACAGAGCTGCTTGGTTGGAGAAATGATAGCATGTTGAGCCAACCTCAAAATGACATGGTGTTGCATTCCACTTTGCATTTGCTTGTGTACCTGACTGGTCAACTTGCGGGGAGAGAAGGAACTATGCACAATGTACCTTTTTTAGAGTGGATAAGGACTGTCCACCTTAACAGGGCATTGGAATCACTTGATAATCGATAAAAATGCTAATACCTGGCTCCCAGCCCCAGGCATTCTGAGTTAGTTAGTATGGGATGTGAGCTATCCATCAGAAGCTTTTAAAACTCCCCAGGTGATTCTAATGTGCAGCATCGCTTGAGAACCACTGCCTTAAACAACAGGTGCTTAGTAAACATTTGATAGGTGAATGAATAAATCAACACTGTATTACTTATCTTTTCTTCAACTGATTTCTCAAAGTATCTCCAGGGGTTATTGTCTTTCAGCTTTCTGACACTACTATTTATCTGTGTTTTATATAGACACTTCAAACTTCTCTGGGTCACCACTCGTCAATTTTTTTTTTTTTTTCAGTCAGAATTTCCAGAGGCTTTAGAGGAATGGTATCACATGGTTGGCCCGTCAGTTTTCTTTTCCTTTTTCAAAAAAATTTATTTTATTTAAATTCAATTAATTAACGTATAGTAAGCCTGTCAGAAAACTGACAGGCTTCTTAGTTTAATGATACTCTCATGCTGAAGTATCTCATTCTACACTCTTCCATGTGCTTGGGAATGAAATAAATCAAACTTTCCCTTCCCCTTTTGTTTCCATTCATGCATTTTTAGCACTTGTCAACCCAGTGAAGACCTACTTTATTTAAATGATGACAAGCTTTTGCAATGATTTTTCCTGGCAAATTTTGATTCAAGAGCAGTGTTTCTATCCAGATGAGGTTACGTAATTCATAGTAGAGAAAGTTTCAAGATATAGTATAACATGTTCATATATGCCATGTCAGTTCAGTAGTAGGTTTATAGAGTAATTTTAAGTTTATGAAAAACTGAATACAAAGTACAGAATTCCTGAAGGGGTGTGTGTGTGTATGTGTGTGTGTGTGTGTGTCTTATCTGGGATTGAGGCTCAAGTATCATATACAGGGAAATGTCTTTTTTAAAAATTTTTTTAAAGATTTTATTTATTTATTTGACAGAGAGAGATCACAAGTAGGCAGAGAGGCAGGCAGAGTGAGAGGGAGAGGGAAGCAGGCTCCTTGCGGAGCAGAGAGCCGGATGCGGAACTCGATCCCAGGACCCTGAGATCATGACCTGAGCCGAAGGCAGCGGCTTAACCCACTGAGCCACACAGGCGCCCTGGGAAATGTCTTTTGAATCTTTGTTTTGAGTCTAATGTTTTAAGGAGTGAATGGGAATTATTAAATAGGGAATTATTAAACCTGAATAGTGAATAGGGAATTATTAAACCTGACAATACTATGAAACTGCATTATGCTGGGCTTTTAATTCTAATGATAAAAAGTAGAGTTTATCTTGCATGGTGTGGGGTTTATTCTTATTTACATGGACCTTCAAATATTTTCATGTTTAGCACAACATAAAGAGACAGTCAAAATCCAGCTCTCACAATAATACCCCATCAAACCCACATTCTCATCTTGAGAGGCCTTTCTTCTTAGTGATGGCCAAGGCACCGATGGCCGAGTCTCTAGAATGTGAGGCAGAGAAAGTATCACCACAGGGGCAGTTTGTTGGAGCAAGCTCTTGACCTTCAGAGAGGATACATTGTCTTTAACTGTAGAAATTCTTTACTTGAGACTTGCAGGTAGTTCTCATTCATGATTTCTTTGTCTTCTGCATCCTGCTTTTACCAAATACTGACAGTTTGAAAAATCGAAGAAAACAGTATACTTATCAATTGTCTCAGCCAGTTATGTTTGAGGTTGAGGAAGGTCCAGGCTTTAATTAACCCCAGTTATGAACAGAAAAGAGAGAAGCAAGTCCAAAGAGATTCTTACACTTTGCCCATAGTATCAGATAAATGATTTTCAGAGGTTGAGTCTCTAAGTCAATTGTCCAGTGACCTTCACTTTATAAAAGGGAAATAATATAGTATGTGAGAATGACATCTTTATTAAAACCTGTGAAGTCATATTCAGTGACATCCTTGTGACTAAAATTCAGTTTTTCTAACATTCTTTTAGTCTGTCAGCTGCATTTTTAACATGATCCCTAGCTGATTCTTACGTACACTGGAATAAAGTTTATTTGCAGAGTACAGAGTAGGATATGTCAGACAGTGTTGAGCACTGTATGCTCTCCTTATTTTGCTTTGCTAATCATATATTGAAACAGAAAGCATAAGCTAGAACTGTAGAAATTTGGGTGCTAAGTTCTCCTATGCTAATAACCCATCTTTAAATAATTGCACACAGAAACATCCCACATTCTTCGTTTAATATTTTATCTCTTGAACTAGCATGGATCCCAGACAATGAAAAAGGAATATGAATCAAAGGAAAGTAATCTGAATATAATCAATTTCCTAATGGGAAAGTGGAGTGGGATTATGGTTAGATGAACATTGTAGTAAAAGTTGCTTTAGTAATTGTAGTTTATTGTATATATTTAAGCTAACAGTCCAATTCTGTCATTTTAGTTAAATTCTTCTTATTTTATCTTGCCTACTCTCTTTTTTAAAGGTCTGGCTAAAAGGTGTTTCGAATATTGTTAAGAAGAGGTATTGTAATCAATTGGACTTAACTGATGTTTTTTTTCCCTCCCAAAGTTCTAGTTCCTGCAGTGGTCAGAACAAAAAAATAGCAGTCCTATAGAACTTGTCTGAATAAGATCTATTCCTGCCTGACTGTGTCATACATTACACTAAAAATACAAAGAAAGTAGACAAAATTATAGAGGGTTATTTATTCTCATTGAAGAGACAAAAAGGTTCTAAGCAACTCAAATGTATCAATTATAAGAGGCTATATACTCATTTCAAACATCCTGCATTGATTAAAATAGTTCTGAAATTTTGAGGTTTGATTTTTTTCTCTTTTCTTTTTACTTCTTTTTCTTTCTTCTCCTTCTTCTTCTTCTTCTTGTTCTTCTTCTTCTTGTTCTTCTTGTTCTTGTTCTTCTTCTTCTTCTTCTTCTTCTTCTTCTTCTTCTTCTTCTTCTCCTCCTCCTCCTCCTCCTCCTCCTCCTCTGTTTTTTGTTTTGTTTTGTGCTAAGCCAAGTTATATTCTTTGGAACAACCTTTGGATTGAAAACTTTCATAATTTGAGAGTGGCTTTGATTTTAGGGAATAACCTGATGGTACGGTCATCTGTTTGGGCACTTCTTTTTTTTTTCCATTTGATCAAAAGCTAAGTAGCAACTATAATATAATGAAATTGATTTTCCTCTGTGGTTTATAAATGGGCTCCAAAGTTGATTCCAAAAGCAAAATTCCAATATTTTGAGTAAAAATACTATTACTACAATTCACAAGGTATTTGTTGTGATATAGATAAAATCATTTTGGGCTTGGAGTTGTTATAAAACAAGATTTCAACGGAGTAAATTTACAGATCAAATTGGCTTTGTTCAATGACTCATGAATTGGGCAGCATCCATCTAGCAAACAGAAAGGAGTTCCAAGGAGTTGTACAAAATGGAAGGCTTCTGTGAGCAGAAGGGAGAAGAGATAAGGAAGGAACAGATTACCTTATCCTTCTTTGAGGGATGGAAGGGTCCTTGTGGCAGATGACTTCATTGGTGCTGATCAGAAAATTCTAAAATGACTGGTTAAGATTACATTCTTGGAGAAGTTGCAGTTAGATTAGGGATTAAGGCTTCGTTTGATGGTGTGGATTTAGTCAACTGTCTCCATTTTGGATTTGTTGTTTATTTTAACAATGTAAGAACCTGTTTCAAGTCATAGTTCTGCAACTATTGTTTCTGAAACCTTAAGCAACTTGCTTGCTTGAAGTTTCATTTATTTCATCTTTAACCTGAAGATTACATCAATCTACCACACAGGATTATAGTAAGAATTAAATAGCATGTGAAAAAAATGCTTTGTAAATATGTTGTTATAGATAAGCATATCTATTTCTGAGCTGTTTTGAAGAATTCCATTTGTATGAAGGAGTTCAGTTTTTGTTTTTAAAAGAAGTTCACATTTTGGTGGTCTTATTTGTAATTATGTTTATTTAAATAAATACTATTCTTTAAAACATATTTCCAAAAATTCCCATTTGCCAGGACATTGGTCTCTCCTAGAAAATGCTGAAAAATAATGAAATTTATATTTTAAAATATAGAATTCTCACTCTTCCACTTTTTTTTTATGCAAGTGAATTCAAATCATTGACATTTCAATACTCTAGACTTTGAGGAACCACTACTTATAATATAGGAATTGAGAAGTTATTTAAATGAGAAATATGAATATGTTTGATGAAAATACTGGCTAATAAGATAATAAGATAAATTTTAATGACCTTAACTTTTATTATCATCTATTTTTGGAAAATGCCTTCTGTGTGTGATAATGGAAAGGTAACATTATTAGTGATTGTAATCCATAGAAAGTCTTTATAACTTTTCAATTTTCTTTTCCAATACTTTTTTTAATAAGTGGGGTAAAGTGGAATTGACTGATTAGTACAGCTTTTTGCTTCCTCTTTCTTTCTCCATCACACTGAAGTTTTCAAATCCAGTAAATGAGAAGAAGGAAGCCAAGAATGAGATTTGTTTTCTCCCCAAGTAAAAGGCTTAGCCCTGAGTAATTTCAGCTGTTTCTTTATGATATCAGAAAGATTTTGACAGTGTTAAATATAATTTTGAAAGCTTTGGTTTATTCTCTTAATTTTTCCATATTTCATTTTGACATTAAATGATCAAACTTTTGGGTGGGAGGTCAAGTGACAAGGTTAATCTCTTAACCCCCATCAATAAGGGCTTTTCTAGAAAGATCCTTTCCCACTGTGGCCACAAGCTGCATACACTTGATTAAGGTAGTGACAAAAATAGATAGAGTGGGGGAAGAGAATCAGGCCATAGGTAAGCATAATGTCATATAGATAACAACATATTTCAAATTCTCAAGAACACTCACCTTCTGAAGATTAATTCTTAATTAAAATTTTTTTCAGCCTTGGCTATAAAACCTCTCATTTCCCAGAATTTGTTTTCCTAGTAATACACTCTCCTATACTTACTTCACAAGAACCAAAGTAGAGACTCTGTGTGGGTCTGTGCTTGTATTCCAAGTCAGCATGAAGTGCATCCAAAACATTATTATCTTTAAAGGAAGGAAATAATCATTTTGTACCAGACATTTAAAGAGATACTTATTTTTTCTATACAATCAAAAACCTGGAATGAGAAAACAAAATTTTCTTGTTTAAGAAATCACTTCAGAAATAAGAAAATGGGCCAAAAAAAAAAAAAAGCCTGCCAGAAAAACCTTTAAGGCTTTAATTCTAAAATACATTTTTAGTTTTTCTCCAGATAAAAATTTACTGTATATTTTATATACCCATTAATTTGTTTTCCTTTTTAAGATTTTTTTTTTTTTAAAGAGAAGGCTTCATATTATCTTCCCTGCCCCATGCCTACCATGGTTCCTTGATCCAAACAGACATACTATAAATGCTTGTTCTTTATTTGAACACGCCTACATGAATACGCTTTGAGAAGGCACCAGGGAAATTTCCTGCCCCCAAACTCGACCAAACATTTTCTCAAACAGCATTTTCTCTCAACTTTGGGGTAGAAATGATTCCTTAGAGCTTTGTCAGACTACGTTTTAGCTATCAGTTAAGAATTGTCTTGATAATAGCAGCAAATGAATATTCATTGAGTACTTAGTATATGCTACTACTAGGCTAAGCTCCTCATGCATATCATCTTCTTAACCTCATTAACCCTTTGAAATATAAAGCACAATTGATACCGCTGTTATTCAGAAGATAAAGTGAAGATCTGAATATCCTGCCCAAGGTTACTCAGGTAGATGGAGAGCCTGGGGTTGTCTCTACAAACTTTGTTCCAACTGAGCACTAAAAGAGGCAGAATGTAAGTGAGGGGCCAGGATGCTGACAGAGATAACAAATACCAAAGATATTAATCTTCACAGATTTGTTTAAGCAACTCCAAACTGCCCCCCACTGTATCCCATCCACATGAGGAGAATTACTGGTGGAAATAAAGACTCATCCTTGCCTCAAATTTCCTGTCCTCCCTCTGGAAGCCTCACCCTGCAGCTTCTCTCCTTCAATGCTTTGCCCTGGACTTCCACTCCAGGATCTTTGCTCAGCTGGTTTCATGAAGGCAGCTCTACACAGCAGTGATAGCAGAGACCCTTGCGATTGATGCTCTCCCGCGTAGTTATAGAACTCTAGAATGCTTGTATGTATCAGACCCGGACAACTTTGATCTCTGTGTAGGTCTAGTGAGTGGACTCTCCCACTCACTCCTTTCTCTTTTGCGGCTCTCCCTGCCCTTTTAAAACTCCTTTTACCTTATCTCTCTCCCCTTCACTCTGTAGACATTTCTTCTCCCTGTTTTACTCACATTTAAGCTGGCTGCCAGCTACTTCTCTGAATGTGTTCCCCCTATCATGGACATGTAGCTTCTCTTTCTCCCCCTGTTCTGATGGGCAGTTTCATCCAGCAGCCATGTTCAGGCGTGGAACAGTTTAGAGGGTTCCCAACAGGGGGGAGAAAGCACGCAGCGTGCGGTGCTCACCTACATCCTACAGCTAAATTACCTGCAGTACAGTAACTGCTTTGTTTATGGAACAGTAGATACTATCTCCGCTTTCCTAGCAGTCTCTATCTGCCAGTGTTTTCCCCAGTATCTCAGAAGTACAAATTCCCACTAGACTGAACCCTTGGAAGGGAACCCAGATTTTCAAACCTGATTTTTTAAATGATTCCATTTGACTGCTTGCACTGCACAGTTAAAAAACAGACCTTTCAGGAAAATAAACTTCATGAATATTCACTTCCTTTTTGCTGATTTAAATGCCTCATTGAGCTGCTATGCACTTCACATTTAGAAAAACAAATGGAAATTGGCTGATGCATTTTATCAAGTTAGACAAATTCTTTTTTCTTTTTTTTTTTCTTCTTTTACTTTTGGTTTAACTTCTTATCCTATGTCTCTAGTTCTCTTTATTTCTTTTTCACTCTGGCATTCTTCCTGGAATCAGAGGCACATTCGAAATGGTTCTAAATTTAGGTTTTCATACTCAGCAATGCCAGATACTGTATTTTTGCATGTATGAGGTAGAACAAAAGTTTCTAAAAGTCACCTGGGGAGTTAGCACTATCCCATATAAAATCTGAGAATCAGGTTCATGTCAGTAACATCTGTTACTGTCACATTGCTATGGAGGTTCCTCATGCCCCCACTTCCTTCATTTTTATCTGGAAAGAATAGGTTAAAAAGAACACCACAAACAGGTCTGAAGGAATCGTTGGAAAGTGGGCACATGGAAAAGTCTCTCTTTACATTGATGGCAGAAAGGCAGATTGTGGGACTTACGAGTTTACTGTATGATTGGAAACCTCAAGATCTTTCTAGTACTACCTGGCAGAAATGCTTTTGCTTACTGGACAGGGTGACAACCCTGTATTTTGCCTTTGCCTTACAACTCCTCTTCCCATTCAGTCCCCTGTGGGGCAGATACCCAAGTGCTAAGGGATTGATCTTAGCAACGATTCCCAAATCACATTCTAGGGAACACCTGTGACCTATAAGATTGGACCAGCAATACCTCTAACACGTGGGTCTCACAGTTTTTACTCTTGTCCAACTATGGTCTATTTTCCCATAGGCCTGGGTGGTTCCACTTAAAACTTCAAACAGATCATGTCACTGCCAGATTTGAATCTAATGTTGTTCCCATATCCACAGAGACCTGGATGCTGTGGTTCCTGGCTTTCTTTGTGACCCATTTCCCCCACTCTTCCATATGCTTCCTCAATTGCTGCCTCTTGTGCCTTCTTGCCAACTCTTTAACCTGCAAGCATGCTTTCAGCACAGTGCCTTTGAAACTGCCATTAGCCAGGCCTGGAAACACTGCTTCCTCTCATTTCACTCAGGTCTTTGCTCAAAAGGCATCTCCTTAGGAAGGCTTTCCCTGGCCATGGTGTCTAAAATAAGACTCAACCGTCACTCTTTGTTCTCTTACCCCCGTGGCTTTCAAACTCATTTGCCTATTACCCATGATATGAAATACATTTTGCACCATGACCCCATATGATGTACACAGATGGCTGCAACTAAAATTCATACAGCAATACCTATATTTTTTGTGGGAGATACACTCCAATATATTTGAACCCATTCCATTCTACTCATTTCATCTCATTCCATTCTAAAGATTTCTTTAACATCATTCTGGTTACATCCCCTCAAATGGATTTTACCACCAACTGAGTGGTTATATAACCTATTGCTGTGTTATAAATACTGCTTTATTCTGCTTTAGTTTTTCATAGCAATTATATTTTATATATTGTTTGTCATTATCTCTTTTTTCCAGAGTATAAGCTCTGTGAAGGACAAAAAGTGCAGACTTTAGTAGGTTTTATCGATGTTGTAATCACAGTGCTAAGGCACATATAATAGGCAGTCAATAACTATTTGTTGAATGACTGAGTGAATGTGTTAAGTGTTTACAGGGAAAAGGTTTTGTTTTCAAATAATTTGGGGGAAATTCTATATTTTCTGTATCCCTCTTGAAGATTCATAATACCTGTTAGACTATTCAAAATTTCAGGGCACCTGGGTGGCTCAGTGGGTTAAAGCCTCTGCCTTGGGCTTGGGTCACGATCCCAGGGTCCTGGGATCGAACCCTGCATTGGGCTCTCTACTCAACCAGGAGCCTGCTTCCCCCTCTCTCTCTGCCTACCTCTCTGCCTACTTGTGATCTCTGTCTGTCAAATAAATAAACAAAATCTTAAAAAAAAAAAGAATATTCAAAATTTCAAGATGTTCTCTAATAAAGAAACTGTTTGGTTTGTTAACCCCAGGATTCAGAATTTTAATGGATTCTCTCAGAGCTGTTCTTTATTATACATCTTTAATGCATCATGAGGCATCAGTGGTACTCAAATCTCAGTTCAGAAAAATAACCTAAGCAAATACACCAGTAATGGGTTTGAGCCCAGGCGTTAGATAGTGGGGTCCTGGAGTCATCACTTTCTCCTCCAAATGGAGGCATTAACAATTCAGTTAGTGGTTGGTGGGTAGGCTCAAGGATCCTGAGGGAAGGGCTAAGTGGTTTGAGCTATAGGAATGCAGCTCCTGGGTGAATTGGAATAGCGGTGGCTATATTCCAGTCTGGAGGAGATGTTCAGATAATTTCAAAACTGGGATGGTTGTTCTTGTCACTATCCCCGAATATGAAGCCTGAGCAAAGAATTACTCTGCATTATTTCTCTAACCTATTAACTATAGATCCATAGTTGAGGGTAATGGTCCTCAGTGAAATGGCCAATGGATCAGGGGAGGGAACAGAAGACCAACATCACTTCTTTCTTCTCTTGGTCTAGAAGCAGCAGAGAGAATCTCCTTGTGAAGCGGTGGAAGAGGCAGGGAGTCATGAGAGACTGCTTTAGCTGCTGTTGTTCATACCATTAGTCTTTTAAGAGGGGATATTTAGGGGTGCCTGGGTAGCTCAGTTGGTTGGGCCTCTGACTTCTGCTCAGGTCGTGATTCTAGGGTAGTGGGATCTGGCCCCATACTGGGCTCTCTGCTTAGCAGGAGCCTGCTTCTCCGTCTCCCTGCTACTCCCCTTGCTTGTTCTCTCTCTGTCAAGTAAATAAATAAAATCTTTAAAAAAAGAGAGAGGAAATTTACATGAACTGAATCTTTGGGTGGTAAGAAATTAGGCCCTAAATCACTGTTAGATGTTACTACTATTTTTTCTCCTCCCCCTTCTTCTTTCTTCTTCCTTCTCCTCCTCCTTCTCATTGTAGTCATCTTCGTGCTCCTCCTCCTCCTCCTTTTCATTTTAAAACCTGGGAGACTCTCTCACTTATGGAAGAGGCACCTACATTCAGTACTTTAATTCTGGAAACAGCATCTCAACTTTTATGATTGTCAATTTTTATGCTTTCTTAATCAGTCCTTGGTTCTACTTCCTCCCTTTGCCTCCTCGAAGTTGTAAATCAGTTAGCAGAGTTGTTTGTGCACTGTGACTCTTTGCCCAGCTCTGTGGGCCGGGAGGTAGTGCTGCACTTCTTTCCGTCACTTCAGCCTGACGGGGTACCTATTCTATTTGCTGTGTTTCTGCAATTGCATGTTACTATACAAGCACGATCTCTCAGCTTAGGCTCCTATCTGAGAAGGAGATTTGGGCAGCACCATCACACTGTAGATATCACTTTTAAGTCAGAAAAATGTTTCAACACCCCTTCTCCACAGTTCATCAGTTATTAAGAGAGATGATTACTGTGAATGTTCCAAAGTAATGAGTTGGTGTCTGGATTCCCTTCATCTAATGTGAGATGAAAGGCACAGAGAGTGACAACGATAGGCAGAACGTTCCTTCAAAGGTGACACACTTAATTTAAAAAATGTGGGGTGCACATTGTCTTTATGGATGGGAATGTTAGCGCTGTGGTGACTCTAGTGAAGAGAAGTGGCTGAGGATGTCTAAAGAAGCCCTGGAAGATTAATGCCTCAAACAAACCTAAGGAAAAAGGAACAATGCTCCAGAGCAGTTGCAAACACTTGGATCTTTTCTCCGTGGAACAATATTGCATGAGTCTCTAATGGAAAGTGCCTCAAAGGTGTCCAGGAACCAGCAGGAACTCCTGCTATCCTAAAGCCCAAAGATTAACACCATGCATGGCATCAGTAAGATGGAGTGCCGAGTAAAAATGCAATTCTTACACTGTGTTGCATCCTCTGGTGACTATCTCTGTGGTTTTCTCTTTGCTGAGAGAGCCCATTAGTTCAAAGGCACGGAGTTCTGCAGACAGAGACCCTTGCTTCTCCAGTACCCTTTGAAACTGGCCTTTGATATGGGACAAACCTGAGCTCACTCCCATTTTGTCACTTGTTGGCCGTGCAGCTTTGAAGGACTTACTTAACCTCTCTGTGCTATTGTTCCTACATTTGTAAAATTAAAATAATGATTTTTATATATCAAGGTTGCTGTGATCATTAAGTCACAAAACAACAAGTCTTTGAGCTTAACATTCTGTGTTCAAATCCCAGTTCAGCTGCTTGTCAACTGTGTGTGATGATGGCCGTCTGTCTCCAACAGTCTGCTCGAATCTACATCATGGGGTTGTTGTGAGGATAAAATGTAATACTTCATGGATAGTTCTTAGCCCTATAACTTTTCCAGAGTTACAGGTCCACCATAAATACCAACCACTGTTAACATAAACCATATTAATTAAGGTGCTTAGGTTTATAGTAGGTGCTTAGGTCCATAAATCTTAGTGCTCTTGTCTCTAAAATATTCCTGTTCAGGGGTTTGTTTATTTACTTATTGGCTGCTAATGAAAACTTTCCTGACTAGGGATGTTCTTATTGAAGTTAATTTTGCAGTTTTCCCCTTGAAATTTTGTGACCCTTACACTATTGGTCAGAAACATTTTGGGATAAGGGACCCTTTGTCTCAGATATTCTTGCACAAAAGAGAGGATGGGCCATGACTGATTTTACCAGCAGTTAAAAATAATTGTCACAAACATTTGGGAGGTGTGACAGGAAGGAGCACAGACTGGGATCAGATGAGAGGGGTTGAATCCCAGTCCAAACACCCCTTTCCAGCTGTATTGGCCTTAGGCTAGTGTTTTTTGTTTTTTTTTTTTTTTTTTTAACTATCTGGGGCTTTCTGGAGAACTATAATGAAGATAATGCCTCTACGAAAGGCTGATTAAATGAGATCACTGATGTAAAAAGTGCCTGTGTTTTGCAAACTATAAAGCCCCGTACAAAGAGATTTGAAGACATAAAAATCAAGGAATTATTTCTATTAATTTAAGTTCCCAGAATAGAATGATTTGGGAAATAAAAGAGGAAATTGACAGTATTGTTTTAATGCACTGTGGTAGCACAACAAATGTTTTGCTTGTTTAAAAGTTTTCCCCAGAAAGTAAGGGTAAGGATCAGAAGAAATTAGGATTCAAATTTGGTTATATTTAAAACTGCTTCATTTAAAATGTATATTATAATATATTGCATTTTAAAGACAGATCATGGGCAGGTATCTGGAATTTAGTGCAATTCCAACATTCCAATTAGGTCATAATATAAAACTCGAGGTACACAGAACCAGACGCTGAGGAATGACATTTGGCACGGATTATTCCCTGTTCTATGATTATATCGTGATTATGGAAAAACATAGCTAGATACACCTCTCTGCTTAACATTTCATTTCTTAGGTTGAAGGTATATAGAATTTGTTAACACATGGGCTTTGGGAGTGAGGTGGACATTTTGACACTTGCCAGTATTTTCAGGATTCCATCTCCTAGGTACACTGTAAGATTGTAATTCCTGTTTCCCTTATGTTTGCCCAAGTGACTCCTTCTGGTCAGTGAGATGTGAGCAGAAGAGACATTTGTTCCACCTGGGCTACAGCGTTTGAATTGCTGCTTTGAGACCTGCAGACCTCCATTTTCTTTCATGTAAAGTGACTGGCGATGTTAGAGATTTTGGTTGGTCTGTTAGCTGGGACCCTGAATGATCAGGAGAAGCAGAGCCCCCCTGCTGAGGTGTGATGCACATCTACCATAAGGGGGAGGACATCTCTGTGATTTTAAGCTACTGGGAATTGGGGAGTTATAATCTTGCCTAGCCTGACACAGAGACAAGCAAATCCATGTTTTGTGTTTTGATCTTACTTCTGACACATACGACTGGGGACTGGGTGACTTTGAACACATTACTTAACTTTTCTAAGCCTCAATTTCCTTATCTGTATTATCATCTCATTGGGAGATTATACTAATGCTAAATTCATAGGGTTGTTTTGAGAATTAAATAGGTTAATGTAGATAAAGTACTTAGGATAGAACCTTGCATATGGCAGGCATTAAGAAATGCATTTATTTTTATTAATATTTTATTAGAATCCTAGAATCTTAGTATTTGAATGCAACTTAGAAGCCATCCACTCAAACATACTTTATTTTTCATCACGGACAGAGAATAACAGGGTTGTTGACTGCTAGAGCAGGGTTCTTAATATGTGTTACATGACTGCCACTGAAATTGTATGATAAACTTGTGCAAATAGGGTTCCTGGGTTCCATCAGATTCTCAGTGGAGTTCCCCTCCAACTAAATATTGAACATTGCTTCTAGAACATCTCAGCTGATTCTAAAGTTTTATAATTCTGAATGCCTTGCTTAAGTCAAGATTTGTTCATGAGATCCTTCTGGTATCCTAATTAGAGAAGGAAAAAAAAAAACCCAAAAAACTGAATTTGGCCTGACCTATTGCACATTGCCCATTCCCTTTCCTAATGGCCCTGGGTGTAATTTTTCTGGGTCAGGAGGCGTCTCTTCCCTAGAGAGCAACTGTATGACTGATGCTGGGCATTGCTTCATAGGCATCTTCCAGCATGGGCTCTCATGAGGCAGTCAGGTTTACAGCATGCTGGGAGAATTGGGGCAACAGTATCTGGTCATAAAAGGGAAACAGAAACTGATCCTCCTAGAAGAGGTAGATAGTTATGAGACATGTCCCCATGGGGGCTGCATAACTGTGGTTCACTTCTGGACTGGTGTATAATCTGAGATGGAAAGCCTAAGAAGATGAACTAATGGTCCACCCACTTGAGGGAATTGGGGCTAGAAGGAAAGAAGGTGCAGTAACTAGATAAGTTTTGTGATACTTGCCCCCTGGAATGACAGGAGGCAAATAGACTGAAGTCTTAGCCCTATTGGTTTTAGAGGGTGATAAAATGGCCTTCAAGTTGCTGGGTGAAGATTATATATATTTGAAGATAGCTAGTGCTGGAAGGAGGGCTGGAGACCATCTCATGTAAGCATTCTCTTAATTAGGCTTGTTACCTTCTTATTCCAAAAATATTTACAAAACATGAATTAGATGCCAACCACTATGCTAGTCGCTCTGGATCTAAAGGAGTGAACAAAGATTACCCTATGTTATCAAGGAACTCTGATTCTAGCTGGGGAATAGAAGCATATTTACAAGGCAGAGGATGGGATTGAACAGTTCTGTTTTCTGACTGGCATCATCTAGCATTACCTGATTTGCTTCCAGCTAGCAGTGTTCCTTGTTCCCTTATTTTCCATGATCTGTGATAGCTGTTATCATACTTTCAAAAGCATGTTCTTACACGTGTGGGACTTCCTTTATTCTCTCCAGTCTAAACCTCTCTTTTGGGCCTGTGCTTGTTTATAGACGCCTGCTCTCATGACTCCCATCTAAAAAAAAAAAAAAAAATAAATAAATCCTAAACTCGTTTAAGAAAACTAGAAAAAAAATACTGTTTTCTTTAGATGTCTCCACCTTCATTCACTTCCACTTGAAAACATAAGTGATAAGTTGCCAAGATTTTCTCTCTCTTTTTTTTTTTAAAGAGCCTCTCATTTATCCCCCTTGGCCCTTCTTTCCTTTGAGAACGTGAACCCAGGAAATTATTTTGTTAAAATAATTAATGTCCAGTTTTCTCTGGACATTTAAAATCAACTCTCCTTAAAGCTAAGGCCCACACTGATTGCCATTCACATTTAAAGAGAGTACTCTCATTCCTCCTTGTTCTTATTAGGGTGCCTTACTGTTTTCCTGAATTTTATCATTTTTTATGGCATCTTAGGTAGGCCATTCTACAAAGGAAGAACTTGAGATCTAAGATACATTCTTGGCTTTATTTCACTGACAACGGTGTCATGTATTACAAGGAGATCAAAATATACAGCTCCAGTGACCTGCCCCAATTTCTGGTTATCTATGTTTATTAATATCCACTTCTCTTTGATACTATGGAATATAGTGTTTTTGAGAATGCATTCATAGGAGTCCAGCAGTGGCTATGCAAAAGGAAAAATGAAGGACCTGTTCAATAAGCATTAGTAGCACCCACTTTGGTGATAGAAGTAAGGCGGATAAGCTGGCAGGGTCTGTAGCAAGAACTTTTATTGCTCAAGTAAACAGTCACATCTAAATAATTAGTAACACATTCTCATAATCACTTCCCAAATGGCCAAGGTATTTGGTTTTCTAACATAGGATTCCGAAGGCTTGGATATATGTGCTCTCTGGCATATATTTGCATACATTTTTCTCTCTTCCGACCTTAGCTTTGAACTTCTGTACATAGAAGATAGATCCATTTACTCTTTTTGTGTCTGTTTTTGCTGTTTGACTTATAGCCTCCTCTCATCTTTTCACCAGCTTTGACATGACTCCCTTCTCATTCTGGGATTTTAATTATCTTTGTCTTGCGGTTTTTGCTTGTTAGACCTCCATCTTCGTGCAACTCTGTGTCTCTTCACCAGAAGCCCTCAGATTTCTATAAAGAAGGAAGTCACATCAGGTTCAGTGAAGAACCACTGGAAGCTTGTGGGGCTTGAGGTTCGAAGGGACTTTGAAACTTTGGGGGATAGTGTGTGAGAGAGTGTGTGTGTGTGTGTGTGTTTGTGTGTGAGACTTGCTGAAAGGTTTCTATTTCTAAGAGGAGAAAGCATTTCTTCACAAAAGCTCAAAAGACTGGGACATCAAATAACTTACAAAACATTTTGATGAGTTAAGTGTAAATGAATCAGTAACATATGGATTGAATTTCCCTTAAAATACACATGGGTTTAAAAATTAAGGGGAAAAGTGCTTGGCAAAATTCTCTTTGGGTTTGGCCAAGACTGATTCCTTTGAAAACTAGTTCAAGACATGATGCCAATCTCGAAATGCTTCTGGGTCCACACATCTCTGGTTCAAAGTGCTCTCTTCTTCAGAATCCTCTGTTTCCCTGCTTTGTGTGCTGTTGTCAGGACTGTGTCACCTCAGTAGTCCTAATCAGAATAACATCTAAGAATAGCAAGTTCATATAAAAGAATCTTTCCTCATGTAGGAACTGCTAATGAACAGAGCTTTGCAGAGTGCATTGAATGGGTACATTATGATCCATTTACTTCCCAATTTATTGAATATCTATTACATATTAGGCACCTGGATAACAAAGTTGAATCAAGTATGATTCAGCTCATCCTCTGTGATGGTTTATTTTATGTGTCAACTTGACTAGGCCACAGGTTGCCCATATATTTGGCTAAACATTACTTCTAGGTGTGTCTGTCAGAATGTTTCCAGAAAAGATTAGAATTTTAAACTATAGACTGAGTAAAGCAACTTGCTCTCCCCAGTGTGGTTGAGCTTTATTCATTAGACAAAGTGAGCCACTGAAGGTGTTTGAGCAGGGGTGTAATAAAATCAAAGTAGTATTTTAGGAAAGCTAGTCAGGTGATTTTGTATAAAATGGATCAGAAATGGGAGAGTTTGGGGATCAGGTAACCAGAAGACACTTAGAAGACTTGATTTATATAGCTTGATGTCTTGACTAATTTATTTTGCACAGTAGTTTTTTATTTCCTGATGATAGATGATATTTTAGTTGTGTACCCCCAATGCAGTTATATTTCTGTTTTAAGTTAAATCACAATTAGTGATCATGTCATTATGATTTGTAAATATTATTGACTTCTGAGCCAAATAGTGTATCAGGATTTCATCGTTTTCTTATAAAGCATTTGTTTTCTTGGAGTTTCTATTTGGGTCATTTTTTTTACTTGCATAATTTGCTAGCCACAAATTTTAATTATTTTCAAATGTTCATCATATCAATTGTTCTATCAAATTTCCCTTTTTACTAGGGTCTTCTCTTCTAGACTCCTTAGTTGTCCTTCTCCAGTCTGGACTACATGTATTCTTTGGCTTTATCCTGAGAATTTGGTTCTGACTCTTCTGTAATAGATTTTTGCTCTTTCTGGGATTCATACTTCCCTATTCCCCTTTATTTCATTGCTAGAGTACATTCCTTAATAGACTTACTGAAAAAGAGAACATGTTCAAATAATTTTCCATTTACTTGCATTTGTTCATTCTAATCTGCAATTGGCTGATGGCTTGGTTGGTTTGGAATGCTTGGTTCATAATTTCCATTTCTCTCTGAATTTTGAAGGCAGCATTGCCAATGAGAAGTCTGATGTCCTTCATATTTTGATCCTTTGTATTAAATCTGATTCTTTCTTTTTTGGAAGCTTCTCAGGTATTCCTTCACTTTTCATTGTATCTGTTGCTTCTGAGTCCATAGTTGGTCAATTCAAATTTCCTAAAATAAGCCATTTAGAAGCAAGTCTAACTTGAATCTTGAGATATATACTTAAATTTATATATAATAGAGATTTTCCATGAAGAAACAAAAAGAGAAAGAGATGAAAACTGAATAAACTATGTATCTTTTTATTTAGAATTTCTCTAACTTGTGGAATTGGAGTTTGAGATAATTTTCTCTGTTGATATTTAAGATGCATGAGATATTTAAGATGCATAAAAAGAGGCACTGACAGTATCTAAGAAAACACTTGCCAATGTCACAGTACCACCCTGCACCCCCCAACATAAACACACACACACACACATACACACTGGGCTATTACTTCTTTACAATATTTCTAAAAATTGGAAAATACGTCCAAAATATTAAAAGTACAATATATAATACAGGAGACACTTAGGTATCCCTTACCCAATTTTAAATGATAGTATCATTTCAACATTTTCTCTTTAGAATTTTCATAAGAGATAAAAATATTTTTGATATTCTTAAACTTCTCCCTGTCTCATTACTTCTTCCCATTTTCTTTCCAGAAACAACTCTCCTCCAATGCTGGTGTCACACATTTCCTTACATGTTTTAGTACTTTGCAATAAATAATTAAAGACAAATAATATGTCTTTTTCTGAGTTCATATAAAATAATTTATATAAAAATTTATATGAATATCACCATATTGTGAAATCTTTGATCACTTGATTTTTTTCATTCCACTTTGTTTTTGAATTTTATCCATAGTAATATATAGAAATAGTTCATTCATCTTAATAGTTGTAAAACATCCTGTAGAAACAATAAATCAGAGTTTATGTATCCATTTCTCTCAGAGGACCATTGGGTAGGTTATACATTTTTGTGATTACATGCAATACTTTAGTGAACCTTTCTGCATGTGTCTTCAGGAGCACAGATGTGGGTATCTCTTGCACAATGATTCTCACACAGTAGTATGCATTAGAACGAGGTAAGGTGGCTGTGACAACAGAGATGTCTGGGCCCTACCCCCAAATTTTCTGATTCAGCAGGTGTAGGTGAGCCCAAGAATTTGAATTTGTAACACACTTTCAGAATCACTGCTCTAGGGTTGAGCTACAGGTGAAAATTTTGGCCATTGGGTACCTATATATTTTCCACTTACCTAGTGATTTCAAAACATTTGGGATTTCTAAACATACAGTGTTTGCATCAATATATACCTCCACTACCAATGTATGCATCCTTATTTCTCACTGTCTTGACAAAACTTGGTGTTACAAGTTTTTAAAATTATTGTCAATACAAGGGATACCTGTTTCATTTTATATATATTTTTTAACTTTATTTAAGCTTTATTTAAACATATAATGTAACCCCACCACCCTCTCCCAACCCCTCTTCCCCCCACCCCCCTCAGTTTGTTTTATGACATTAAGAGTCTCTTTTGGTTTGTCTCCCTCCCGATCCCATCTTCTTTCATTTTTACTTTTCCTACCACCTTAACTCCCACCCCCATTGCATCTCCACTTCCTCATATCAGGGAGATCATGTGATAGTTGTCTTTCTCCAGTTGACTTATTTCGCTAAGCATAATATGCTCTAGTTCCATCCATGTCGTCGCAAATGGTAAGATTTTATTTCTTTTGATGGCTGCATAGTATTCCATCGTATATATATATACCACATCTTCTTTATCCGTTCATCTGTTGATGGACATCTAGGTTCTTTCCATAACTTGGCTATTGTGGACATTGCTGCTATAAACATTCGGGTACACGTGCCCCTTTGGATCACTACGTTTGTATCTTTAGGATAAATACCCAGTAGTGCAATTGCTGGGTCATAAGGTAGCTCTATTTTCAATTTTTTGAGGAACCTCCATGCTGTTTTCCAGAGTGGTTGCACCAGCTTGCATTCCCACCAACAGTGTAGGAGGGTTCCCCTTTCACCACATCCTCGCCAGCATCTGTCATTTCCTGACTTGTTCATTTTAGCCATTCTGACTGGTGTGAGGTGGTATCTCATTGTGGTTTTGATTTGTATTTCCCTGATGCCCAGTGATGTGGAGCACTTTTTCATGTGTCTGTTGGCCATCTGGATGTCTTCTTTGCAGAAATGTCTGTTCATGTCCTCTGCCCATTTCTTGATTGGATTATTTGTTCTTTGGGTGTTGAGTTTGCTAAGCTCTTT
>RCUC01157234.1:0-52080 GCA_003697995.1 Taxidea taxus jeffersonii | reverse complement strand
CTGTTTTACTAATTTTGCTTCAAGGAGCTGAGAGAAGTTGATGGGGGGTTGGGGAGGACAGCGCTAAAGAAAATGTTAAGAAACAGGAAAGAGAAGAGATGCTTTTCATAGGGCTTCATCCTGGTACTATCATTTTAGAGCCCGAAGGGCTCCAGCTCACATCTAACAACAGACCCAGATCTGGAACTTGTTATCTCCTTGTAGGTCTACGCTGTTCTTTGGGAAAAGAAGGAGAAGAGAGGTAGAAGCTTATATTTTTAGGAGCTCCCCCAACTCAGACCCACAAAGTGTACAATGCAATGATTGCATTTCTGATTCCTTAATCTGACAACAGAGGGCCCACAGATAACTGAAAAGTAAACACAGCTAATTCCCCTCCACTTGCCCTCCCTGTGGGTCTCCTTGAACAGCAGGCAGAGAGGAAATCACAGCTCTGGAGAAGGGCCTGGAGAGTCCTCTTATCTCTAGCTGTTTCTCTCATGAGCTCATGGTGTCGAGTGACTTTGGATGAGTCGCAAACATCCTCAGTCTTTCTTGTAGAAGATGAGCTGAGTGCTGATGATCTCGAAGGCTTGTTTCTACTCTGACGCAGTAAGAAGCCAAAGTCAGGCCTTTGGATGAAGAGGGAAGCAAGCTGCTATTCGTCAAGCCTTTCTTTTGAATTCTATAGCTTTGTTTTTGTCATCCAGAAAGCATAAGATGGCACTTCTCAGTTCAGTGGGAGCACTGCAGGGTTTCCTTGGCTCCCTGGCAGATATTCCTTCAGGTCTTGCCTACTTTGGATGGATTATCCATTCTGGGTCATTGGATTACACTTCTGTCCCGGTACAAATTTTCTTTATGGGATGAAACCGATGAAGAAATTTTGGTTGAACCAAGAACATATTCAAAGCTTGAGTATTTCATTAAAAATTATTGAAGATTGGGGCTCCAACTCCAACTTAACTCCAAGAGTTAAGCGTCCAACTCTTGATGTGGGCTCAGGTCAGGATCTCAGGGTGGTGAGATGGAGCCCTGCCTTGGGCTCTGCGCTGAGCACGGAGGCTGCTTAAGAGTCTCTCTCTCGGGACGCCTGGGTGGCTCAGTTGGTTGGGCGGCTGCCTTCGGCTCAGGTCATGATCCCAGCGTCCTGGGATCGAGTCCCACATCGGGCTCCTTGCTTGGCAGGGAGCCTGCTTCTCCCTCTGCCTCTGCCTGCCTCTCTGTCTGCCTGTGCTCGATCTCTCTCTCTCTCTCTCTCTCTAATAAATAAATAAATAAAATCTAAAAAAAAAAAAAAAAAAAAGTCTCTGCCTCCCTCTCCCCCCCCCCCCCCCCCCTCCCCCTCCTCTCGTTCTCAAAAAAAAAAAAAAAAAAAAAATTAAAATGATTTCTTCCCTAAATGCTCTTTAAAAAAAAAAAAAAAGATTTTATTTATTTATTTGACAGACAGAGATCACAAGTAGGCAGAGAGGCAGACAGAGAGAGAAGAGGAAGCAGGTTCCCTGAGGAGCAGAGAGCCCGATGCGGGGCTCAATCCCAGGACCCTGGGATCATGACCTGAGCCGAAGGCAGAGGCTTTAACCCACTGAGCCACCCAGGCGCCCCTCCCTAAATGCTTTTAAAGCTAATAAAATAATTACAGTTATTAATTATGGGTTTTTAGAAGTCTCAACAGGAAAAGTTAACTTCACACTCAATTTCTTTTTGGTTTTGTCCCAAAATAGAGTTCAAGCAAAATAAAATATTAAACAGAAATTTCCCTTACAGAAAATGTCCATCCTCACACCAGTCAGTAGAATGAAAATTAAAACTTAGTAATTCCACATGCAACTTTTGAATTTTGAAACAACCCTGGCAGCTGTTTTTATGTGGAGATAAAGCTCCACCCTCAAGTGACTTAGTGTCACATCTGTTAACAAAAGAGTCAGAACTAAAACCCACCCCAATGACCCTTAATCTTTTCCTTTTTGTACAACCCCATCTTCCTTTCATTAGTTAGGAATGAAGATTCCCTTTCATCCTAAAACTCTCTTTTCCTCCTGAAAGGTATTAAAGGTATATAATTTCTAAACAAACACACAAACATAGATAAAATACCATGACATCCATGATTTGTAATTTATTACTTAGATCAACTTCCATTTTAGAAAAGACAGAAATAAAATATATAATTTATATTTACATTTTTTTACAGAGGAAAATATTTACACCATAGACATTCAGTACAAAACAGTATAGAAAACCCACGATGATACAGACAGGAAAGACTATAGTTTAAGCAGAGTTGTTTGGCTATTACCTTTATCCTTAATGAGCGGAAGCATTAAGCTGTTGCCTAATCATTTTGCTGATCTAGCCAGTTATTTCTCTTCCTTTCTTTTCTTCTCTCTCTCTCTCTCTCTCTTTTTTTTAACCTTGGTGGCCTCTCCCAAACAGCTTTTTTTTTTCCAGTACAATTAGTGACAGAGTTTCCACACCACTCTTTGGGGTTTCATCCCTAGAACACCTATTCTATTGTTGTGGTTCAGGCCACTCGCCCTTGTGGGGCAGTTATTGTACTCGTTTGCTAAGATTCCCCCCATTCGGAAGGAGCAAAGCTACTTTTCAAGGAATAGTCAGATTTTTTTCAGCTATGTCTTCTACAGAATATTGACATGGCCAAGAATGTCCATTCTTGTATTTTATAGGGCCGAGGACTGGAAGGGACTCTCATTTAGTGGGCCAGTGACCCAACAGAGACTAGAACCTGGATCTTCTGACTCCTGCACAGGGATCTTCTCCTGGTCCCACTGGCTGGGGTGGAGTTGTTCAGTATTCCAGATTTTAGTCTACCTAGATGTGTCCAAGTGGGAAGACAGAAGTTTCAAAGAGATGTGGGTATGGGTCAGCAGTGGGTGGGGGGGGCTCTGCCTTCTACTTCAAAAACACTTGAGTAGGCACTTGTGAAAACCTACCTACTCATAGGCAAACCCCAACCACCCGGGATGTTCTCGCTCTGGTTCACTTTCAGCTTGGATGTTACTGAAATGGAGTAAAAACTCCCTCAGCAGGAGCGGGGGAAACTCTTTTTGACGTACATGTTCAGGCATTGGATGATTGGCTCATGGCTAATTACAAATCAAAGTCAGAATGCAAAAGGACAGAATGATCGAGCAGAGAAACAAATTTTGGTGAAATAGCACCTGGTAATGGGAAGAAGTCCATATATGAGGCATCTAAAATGACCGAGCTTCTAGCATCCGTATCTATCAAAAGCTTGCTCACTGCTTAAACAAAGTGCTTTCTTCTGCCTGCTTATACAAATAACTGACATATTTCTAAGTAATCAAGGGTGGTTAGAAAAAGAAATTGAGTGCACCAGAAAAAATACTCAAAATTATGAATGATCATAGAACACATGTGATACTGATCACAGTAATAAGAGACAGTTCTTAAAACGCTAAGATATTACATATAAGAAGTTAGCAACAGCGCAACATAGATAAAATAGGTCTGTAAAATTGAAACTTTTCTGAAATCATCTGAAAGCTGTGGGAAACAAGAGAAACTCTGTTCCATTATCAAGCTCATCATAGAAATAAAACACTGTGCATTTAAACATTGTACACCGAATGTACCAAATAACAAGGAGGGGGAAAAAAAGCTTAAATAAAAGTAAAAGTGGGTCTCCTGGCTGGCTCAGTTGGAAGAGCATGTGACTCTTGATCTCAGGGTCCTGAATTCGAGCCTCATGCAGCCCCAGCCGTTACAGAGATTACTTAAGTAACTAAAACTTGATAAAAAAAAAAAGAAAGAAAGTAACAAATGGGTGAAGTCCAATTGTTTCAATGAAAAGATCAGCCTGGGCTGCAGTGGAGGGTTACAATGTGCAGCTGGGCAGAGGGGGATGCTGGCCATAAAGGAATCAGGCACCTTTGCCCTTAGTAGCGCTTTCCTGGTAGATGGCATTTTACAGAATCACTGGGCTATGCTGGGAGACTGTGTCCTTTTTCTTATAAAGGAAGCCCTCAGACTTATGGTGGAGTCTTTACAATTTTTTGGAGCCCTTCTTAAAGATCATTAATGGGAGAGGCTACAGTGCTCAGTGGAGTCTGGGATAGCAGACCCGTTGCTAGAGAAAAGCTGTGGTCTGAGAGGCTGGGATTCTGTCCAGCAGGGGTCCCTTTGATCAGTAGCGAGAGGTCAAGGTGGAGGCTCGGGCCTTATGAGGCCTTACAAAGGCCATGATGTTCTTGGGTCACCACCATCAAGCCCAATGTCTTTCTGAGGCTACTAGTTGGGACCCCAGAAACCCCAGGTCTCCAGGCACCCCAGAAAGGCTGCATCTTCCCACAGCCAGCAGGCTGGAGGTGGGGGCACACATAGAGAGCTGTGAGTGCCGCTCTTCAGAACCACAGTCATTGTGAAGAACACAATGTGACCTCCTCAGGACTTGGCGAGGGACACTCGCACGAGTGGCTTTTCCAGAAAAGAAGACCTTAGCTAGAGAAATCACACGTCCTTCAGGGCCCCCTTCCAAGTGGAGGACATTCTCCATTTATGATTAAGTTCCTATTTGGACAGAGGGGACTAGAGGTTGTGACCAACACAGAACTAGTCCATTCCTCCTAGTCTGTGTATCTGGGACTACAGATCCTGGCCTGTTGGTGCAGTGGAATGTTCCTTTCTTCTGCCACTATCCCTATAGGGTGAGACTTGCACGACCCATGGTAGTCCCCAGTCTCCGCCCAGACCTATTCCCAGAGCCCCCTCTTTCTCCAGCAGGAACCCGTGGTGATGCCTTCCAGCAGCACATACAGCACAGATGTCAGTCTCCTCTTACGCACAGTGATGACACACCTGTGAAGTAGCCGGACCCCATAGAGATATTGCTAATTCTAGACTATACACATTGAACTCTAATGGTCATGGTGAGCGGAACCTTGCAGACCCCTGCAGACCTCTGCTCCTTCTTGGGGTATACTGTGGGTCATTCAAGGTGGGCTTGGGTGGCCATGGAACTGGTTTGCTTTGGGGGGTAAGCAATAGAATAAAAAATTGGTTTTTGAGAAAAAAAATTAGCTCTTCTATTTTCTGCTGCAAATACCTGGCCCTGGGTTTCTCTGAATGTCTCATCACATATTGGAGACCTCATCCCAGATTCCAAAAGTCCATGCATGGAAGGAAACCAAGTGAGTTCCCAAGGGAACTTATGTAGCTAAAAAGAAAACCAAACAATACCCCTGATAGGAATAAAGACAAAGGCAATGAAATCAGCAAAAGAAGCTACTGAATTCTAGAATCACAAAATAGTACATCTAGCGACACCCTTGTGAGGTTGGAGAAGTTTTGCTCTGCAACCTGTCACCTTCCCCCAGAGACGTGGGGCATTGTGGGTCTGTGCTGACAAGTTCACTGTAACATATTAAACTTCAAACCACTAGAAAACCCCAGGGATCTGCTTATGACCCTGAAACAAAACAACAACAACAACAACAAAAGCAACAAAAGCAAAGAAAGCATTTTTTTAAACCAGTAGATCCTAATAACAATGTTTTATCAGAATAAACACCAGACACAAAGTAAAAGAGTGCATTTCCCTACTTACGGGGAACATAAGAAGAGAAATGATAACATCCGTCAAAGACCATTGAAATGAAAGGCCCCGGGAGCATTTGGGAGGCAAACAGTACTATCACACAACTTGACAAGATGGCAGGTCTTTCTCCCAGGAGACTTTGTCTTGGGAAGGTGAGCTAGAATGGCGGGGAGCTCTGGGGGACAGAGGATGGGGATGAAGACAGAGAGAGATGGGGGCAGGGACACAGGAGGGAGCCAAGTGGTCAAGAGGGCAAGAGGCCAAACAGGGACTGATCTGCAGTCCGGGAAAGTCCTGCATGCTGAAAAATGACTTCTTTTTGGTAAAAGGCACTTGTGTGGGCAAGGGATTCCTATAGGGAGGATGGGACAGCTGTGCACGTTATAGGGACACCTGGGGTGAAGAGGTGGGGGCGGGTGGCTCACTCCAGGGGGGCTTAGCACCATGGTGCCTTCATGGGAGGCGCTTTTGACCCAAAGGAGAGCTCAGGGGGGGAATGACTTTTTAAAAGTCATAGGAAAAATACCATTAGTAAAAAGAAGACATCTTGCTTTAACACCAAAACAGAAATGATAGAAAAACTAAAACCATTAGCAAACTATATAGAGGTAAATGTTTTCTTCTGTAGAAAAGACCCACTGCCTGCAGTATGGACAGGTCCTTACAAAAAGTAAGTACAAGAAAAAACAGTGATGAGTTAGTGCTTTCATCATTTGGATGACTCTTGAAAACTTTTCCCCCCCCCTACTCCCTAATCTATACAGCGGTCAGATATACTGTTGACCTTCGTTATCCTATTCTGAAAATTACATTCTGACTCGCTTTGAAAAAATGCATTAAACTCAGTTATAACTACACCGAAGATTCCTGCCATAGAACTTTCCTGAAGTAGCGGGGTAATGATTGTTCAACTTAAGACAACAGGTTGATGGCTGGTCGGGAGTCTTGCCCACAGTGTGGAAGAGGGCTCTGCGGGGAACAGAAGGAGGGTGGGGGGCTGCTGGGGAGGCGAGTGGCCCGACACCAATAAAATGTCTTCTGTTGGTGTCAGCCAAAAGGAGAATCTTCATTCAGCCACAAATTGGGGTAACGGGAATTTTAAAGAAGAATTTTTAAAAAATTGCCAATTTTTCCCCTTTCAGGGAAAAGAAAAATGAAACCCTAGGAGCATTTACAGGATTTAGTTTTAAAGAGCAGCTTCCCTGGGCGGCGGGGAGGAGGGGTGTCTGCAACCACTGTCCTGTCCGCATCCCCTCCCCCCGCCACCCCCTCCCCCCCGCATCGGCCACCATGTCTACGACGCTGGTTCAGCATCCTCGGTTTGTCCTTCAGGCCCTCTGGGTGGACACAAGAGGGTCTGCTCTGAATTTGATTTTGCCAGAAGTTTAATGCATCCTTGATCAAGTGACTTCAGTTAATTGAGGTTTGATTATGCAAAGTAAGATTTTTTTCTGAACAGTGAACTCTAACCGGTGGCTTGTCTAACCTTTACAGAGTGCTTTGCTGTATTCCTGGTCCTTCCATCCAGCGGAGAGGCAGGCAGAACAGCCTAGGGAACGGAGGCTGGGGAGGCCTGGAGCGAGGTCGATGGCAGGTGGCAGCCACATGCACCTGCGTCTCCCGGGCCATGGCACTTTCCCTCTGGCTGCAGGACTCGCAGGCATGTTTATTTCAGCAGATGCTTGTAAGAAAACACTTGGTCTTTGGAATGAGCAGAGTGCAAGAAAAATGTCTGTTAGTAGGCGGTTTCACTGTATTCTTACAGTGAAGAGAGCCCAGGGCCTGGCAGTTTCCTCTCTTAAACGGTGGCCATGCTGGATCTGTGTTCCTGGACCGTTATTGGCTCAGAGTGGTTTGCTGGCAGGTGATGAAGACCGTTTGATCATATACCAAAGCCCAGGATCCTGTGAGCCATCGGAAGTCCTCCAACGCATTCACTTGTGTGTCGTGTCCTATAGGGACACTCTCTCCTTCTCCTCTGCCCTCAGGATGGCAGGAGTGTTGGGTGGCTGGTTAACCAGGCCATACCCACTGAGCCCCATGTCATGTCTGGAGCACCATCTGGGTCCATTAGCCATGACTTTTGCCATATTCATTTAGGCACAAGAGCCCCTGACCCCAGAGGGGTCTGAGATGGTCCCCTGCCTTTTGTCTGCAGCCCTTGATACGCTCCTCCCACTCAGGGAAAGAGGCTGCAGTTCCTACTAACAACCGGCATCCAAGGGAGGATGTGGAGATATCAATGAGGGTCAGGACATCTCTGTGGGCCAGACACTGCAGATGGAAATGACCTTAAACTTGTTCTCATGCATTTTCTTTAACCTGCTGGGCCGAGCCAAGATGTTACAGAATTGAGGTCAGAATGCATGCCAGTGACCCAGTCTTTCCCTCTTGGAAAAGTCTTGGGGAGGAATTCCTCTGAGCTGTCGGTTTATTCAAGAAGATGTTGCTTTCCTTTGAATACCCAGTGCCCTTTGTTTCTGCCTTTCTGTGGCCTGCCTCCCCTCCCGACATGGATGTCACTCCCATTCTGATCTCCTATATTTGCAGAAGGTCTTCGATGGAATGAAAGGATACAGCCATGCTATTCATGGGAGAGGCAGGTGGCAAAGGGGTCTGCGTATGGTGACCAAGGGAGAAGGAAGGCAAGGGGTGGGTAGTTTCCAAGTACTGTCCCTTCAGCAATTTGGTGAAAGGAAAATGGCTTATTCTAGATCCTCTCGAAAATATGTACCTTGCTGCCTCTCTCCATCGTTGTCAGCTCCATACCCAGCAGGAGCATCTCAGGACACCAGATTACATGTGTGAGGCCCTGGGCTCTGAGGGCCAGCCCAGGCGTCCCATCTCATTGTCTGGTCTTGCTCTGGGCTTCTCTCCTCTCTGACATCATTACTCTTTCCTCTCGAAGATGGATACTCTAGGCTTTTCCAGCTTGGCACACTCATCAGCTTACGACATTTGAAAGAACCCAGGAAGTGGACGGCTTCGCAGGGACGCACCAGAAGGAATGAGAGGAAATGTGCTGAGAAGGAGAAAGGAAGGTGACAGGTGTCTGGCCCCAGCCTCCTGGGGAGGCTTTCCAAGGTCAGAGCTGGCAGCCCCTCAGCAGAGAGGCTGCTCAAAGAACTGTGAGTGTCCACGAGAAAGGGGCAGCCAAGAGCCCTTAAAAATGCAGGAGCAACAGAGGGTCCTTGCTGTAGGCTGCGGCAGAAATCCCAGCTGAGGGCTGGAGGAGATAGGCAGGCCCAGCATTCACTTTTCCGGTTGAGCTCTGGCTCTTAGGGAGGGCAGAAGCCCACAGTCTCTTGTGGTCACCCTCCAATCAGCCCTCAAGCCAGTTCCCTGAGAACGGTTTGGCCCATGACCCTCTGTCTGGGGGCAGCTCCATCTTCTCGCTCCTCCAGGGCAAGGGGCTTTCCCCAAGACTCTGGGCTGGCTGGCTTCACTTCTTGGCCACCAACCATGGACTCTGGCCCTTGAGGAAACATTGAGAAGGGGATGTTTGAGACGGAAACTCACTAGGGATTGGCTTGTGGGGACGCCTCCCTGGGCTAGGGGCATCCCACAGACCTGGCCAACCCGGTGGACTCCCAGCATGGACCCACCCTCTCTACCCCCTTTCTTCTGTGGAAATCTCATTTGCCCTCCCCTGATGTGAGAAGCAGGTGTGGCCCAGGCTGATGCTCCATGGAAGGGGCTGGAGGGCGAGGCAAGGGAGAGACTGTGCGTGGTAGCCATTTTCTCCCTCCTTCCTCAGTGGCAAACTCCTCTCCGTGTTCTGGCCGCACTGGCTGCCACAGAGTCCTGTGGCCCACACTGAGCACTTAGCCTGCACGTCTTTGCATTGTGGGCATCCCTGTTAACTCCTGGAGGACAGACTGGGCCTCACAGTCCATAGTAGCTCTGGCTTCCCCGCCCACTGGTCGCACATAATAGGTGCTTTAATCAAGTAGACTATGTGGTCATGGAAGTTTATGAACCTTGACCATGGGAGGGAGACCTTAAGTTAGGTCTCCAGGTGCCTAATGAATGAGAAAGTCCCTTCTCTCCAAGAGCTCTCTGTCGAGTGGGGAAGACTGACTCTTCCTCCTCTAATAGAAGGCGGAGGAGGAAAAGAACACGGAGTTCCGGATTTTTCCAACAAGGGAGACTCACCCAACTTAGGAACCCAGAAAAGTCTTCCCGGGGCCCTGGTGGTCTGAGCTGGGCCTTGAAAGGAGGGTAGAATTTTGGTAGGTGAGAAAGAACAGCCTGGCAGGCAAAGGGCCTGGCATGGGCCAAGGGATGGAGGGGAAACCGGAGGGTGTGTGCGGAGACCTGTGAGCCGGCCCAGGGCTGGGGAAGGCCCTGCCGTGCTTGGCCTCAGCTCTGTCTACACCGCTCCAGGCAGATGCTTGGCTGTTCCCCGGAGGCAGGCCCTTCCTAGGGACTGGGGCAGGGGCAGTCACTTTGTCCCTGGAATTGTACGTTAGTACACAGAACGCAGCTCCTTTCCCTGTGCCATCTCCCCTCCTCCTCCACACGGAGGAGCCTGCTGCCTCAAGGGAATGCCACCTGGAAAATTTGCTCCTTGAAGAAAGGAGCAGCTTGTCCCTCCCTGGTCCTTCCTTCCCTGCTCTCCCCCAGGCCACTCACCAGTGGCCCACCCTTCCCTTCTTTCCAGAGGCCTGCAGCCATGGGTGTTTGACTCTCGGGGTGTCTGAAAGTGAGTCCAGGCATGAGGTCTGGGGGTGGGAGGCAGCCAGGCTGCGCCAGTGCAGGGGGGTGGTGCACAGACAGGGATATGGGGGGAGGCTAGGGAGAACATTGTCAAGGCAGCACAATGTCCTTGAACATTTGTAGGGTGTTAGGGACCATCCCCCTGTGCTCCAGGTTGAGTACACTTGTACCACTCCATCTCTGATGAATTTAGCAGTATAGACACCAGCTGAGAGAAAGAAGTTCTGCCGCCATCCCTGCCCGAGGGGAGCCGACCCCCCACTCACCGACCGTGCCAGCTCTGGCTGCTCAGAGTCCTGGTTGTCAGGGTCATGGGCAACCCACATGCAGCACACAGTGTGGCCATGCCAGCTCCATGCATCACACTAGCCCAGCTGGACAGCGGGAGCTAGGGGGGCGGGGGACGCCCCAGCATCCCAGTCCTCCCAGATGACCACTGGTCCATGGGATCAGTGGGTTTCAGGTCTTCAGAGGTCACCCAAGTCAGCTTTCTCACTTGACGTTTGGGGAAACTGAGAGCTGGAGTAAGTTGTCTGGTGCCACAGGGCTGACCATGGAGGAGGGACAGGAAGCTGAGCCTCCAGACCTGTGGGCCAGCACCCTCCCCCGTCCCGGGCTACCCTGAACGCCCCCCAGGTCTGTGGCGTTTCATTCTGCCTGATGACATCAAGATCCTCCCTGCCTCCCCCTGGCAGGGAGGCCCCCTCTTGGGCTAGCAGGGCAGAAGCACAGAGAGGCAGAGGTGGGGCAGGGAAGGTCTGTGTGGAAGGAGCCATTCCTTCCTTGGCAAGGAGGGGCTTCCTTTGGCTCACATGGCCACAGAGGCACAGGCACTGAACTCAGTGAGAGCAGTGGTTTGGGCAGGGACCACCAGGTCCACGGTCACCCGCAGGGGTCCTGGCTCAGTCTCGTGAAGCCAAGTGTTCCCAGGCCTGCAGGTAGGCAGAGCTGGGCCATACGAGGGTGCCGGAGCCAGCGCACAGGGCCAGGCACGGGAGTGAGCCACTGAAGGCAACGGGACTCAAGACCTGGCCCTCCATAATTTATAGAGGATGCTCGCCAACAGGGCTGTAAGTTGCCCCATGGGGAGGGGCCTGGGAGCTGCCTTCGCTTCCCGGGGCAAGCGGTTCTCCGCAGAAGGGGCTGTGCGTCCCAGGAACGGAGTGAGTGTCTCCAAGCTCCGTGAGTGCTCTCTGGTACCAGCCCTGGCGCTGTCCTCCTCTGATCTGTGCTCCTGCAATGCTCGCATCCCTGTTCTTCTGGAGCCTGGTACTCCTGGTGCTCGCATGAGTGCTGTTGCCCAGCTACTCTGCAGACGCTCAACCATGGACCATGCCGCTCCCTACTTCTCATCTCCCTGCACCACCCCTGACCCAGAGAGAGTTGAGTCGAGGTCCCAGTGGAGGGGCCCAGGGGTGTCCCGAAGTCAGGCCCTGCAGGGAGGAGGGATCTGGCTGAGGGGACACGAGGCTCCGAAGCCCAGGGAGAGACAACGAGCCTGCACATGGAGTCTGCCTCCGTGAACTTTCTGCCGCTGGGAAGGGCAGCGCGGTCCCTGGAACCAGGTGGATTGTTTCTTTTTGCCTCCGACCACAGGCAGCTTGCAGGGATATGTGTGAAGGACCTTTGCCGGCCCATCTGGGCCTCCTGTCACCTCCTCTGTACTTATTTCTCCTGACACTGACTTTTAAGCTTTTCCTTACACATATTTCTATGCCATTCTCTGGTAGAAAGATGAATGTAACCCCGGCTAGATTCATTTATTATAGATTCATTTTTTTTCCTCTCGAATTTAAAAGAAATAAAAATGAAAATATTTTCTTAGCCCTTGAAAATACTGTGGGCCCAGGCTCATGGCACTTTGCCTGAGACATCGGCCTTGGCTCGGGGGTGAGCTGTATCTCTAGACTCTGGAGGATTTGGAAAGGGCCCCATCCTGGAACGTTCCCTCCATAGAAATAGCAACTGTGTCAGCTGGTGGCTTGGGCCCGGGGCCCTGGTGCTTCTGCCCTGCAGGAGCGGGACAGGTGAACTCCATTCAATGACCACAGAGGCCAGCTCCAGTGCCCCCATTGTGCTTTCCAGACAAGGAAGGCGAAAGTCCCAGGAGGAAGTTGTCTGATTCCCAAAACATGGAATGGACATCTGGAGTGGGAATGGTTGGTCCTCGTGGGTCTGGGCAGCCTGTAGTTCCCATTACCACCATGGGGTAAGGGTCTCCTGACTGTGCAGCCCCCTCATGCAGAGTTTGGCCATGACTATGTGTGGACAGAATCTGAGTCTACGTTTGCCCCTGTCCTGCTTATGAAGAAAGGATCTATTAAGAAAAATGAAAATGCAAATGAAATAAAATGATGGGGTACGGTTACACTACCCAAGCAGGTTGTTATTTCAAGGCCCAAAGCAATACCAGTTTATGTTTTCAAACCTCGAAGGGTAAAGCTGTGGGCTGAACCACAGCTGGGTCATACGCAGTAAGCTCTGCAGTGTGAACGAGCTCTATAAAACTCGATTTTTAAAAAAAATAAACCCAACTTCGGATGGCCAATGGCGCCCTGATTTGTGTTTGTTTGAATATTCTTGGTTGCAGTGGAATGGCAATGAGGCACAGCTCTCGGCGGCTAGGGGTGAGGGGACCTGGTCATCTGCTCCCGCTGAACCACCAGAACCAGCAGCAGCAGCAGTGGCTGTCACTACTCACTGCCGCTCAAAAGGAAGAAAAACACAAAGTCCCCCCCAATGCTGAAAGCTGTAACAAATAGCCCTTTGGAACCCTGAGGACCCAGGGGCTTGCAGTGGACCTGAACTTGAACTTGAAATGCTCAAAGGGCGCCCCAAGGAACCCAGGATATGTTACAGACAAAGGACCTTGCTTAAGCGACCCCTCCTCCCCTCCCACTGTTGGACCTCACGTTTCTATATGTCACCCTCTATTTCTGAGGACCTCCAGGACTTCCTGCTTTGGCAAGAAAGAATGTATTTAATTTAAGGATTGATTGGGATCGTAAGTTGCCATGTTTCATTTTTTTTTTAATGGTGAAAATCCGTAAGAGTTTAAAATATTCTCAGATGCACCTAGTTGGCGAATACCACTGACCCCCGCGTCCCTGTGAATTCACATGTAAACTAGAGAGCGCCTTGGTGCTGGCTTGACCCCCTTTGGCACCAGAACACAATAATTTATTAAGCTTCAGTACTTAATAAGTGTGCACAAATATCATGCAAACATAGGCCCATACTCATAAACAGAAAGTGTATTCGAGTTGTAGACATACAAAACATCTTGGAAACGAAGGGAAGGAGGTTGGCATTTTCTGTACAAAATATGCAGGTTTTTCTTTTTTCTTTTTTTTTAATAATCTGTAAGATGCATCATACTTCTGGCATTTTCAAAAAGTGAAAACTGTATAAAAATAAATATTCTATATACAAACACACACACAGGCCATTCCCAGGTTAGAGGCATCACTGCAAAACAAAAACACACAAAGTAGCGTTAGTGTCGGTGGGTTTGTGGGTGTCTCCTCCCCTTGTGGGAAAGCGGTGGCTCTTCGGAGGGCCGGGGTGGTGGGCAGCTCTGGATAAGGGTGCCACGGCCCCCTGGGTGGAAAGCCCTGTTGCTGTCTGCACCCCAAAGGCAGAAAATCACTTTCGCCTTCCTGTCACCCCCTTTGCGGACACTAGAGGGCACCTGCGCTCCACGTAGCCTGGGGAGGCCGGCTGTGGGATGAATTACGGCATCTTCCTAGACTGACTTTATGGCGTGAACCAACAGACAGGAGGCTCTGGAGCTGCTTCCCCAAGACACTGTAGCTCTAGCCCTCCATAGTATAGCTATTCCTCCCCTGCTGAGCTCAACCACTCCCATCTCCTAACCATCAGTCGCAACCGTGAAGAAGGAAATCTTGCAAACATCCTTCCACTTGCCTCTTTCCTGCATCTGTGGAGTTTTAACCAGGTTTAGGGGAACACAGCGAGGGGATGAGGGGGGAATTCTTGGGGTGGCCTCTTTCCCGATACCAGCTCTCCCTCTTTGCGGTCAGGGATGCCTTGGGTGCCTGGGTGTGCAGGGACTCCGCCCTGGGCCCCGGGGTCTTGGTGGGTTCACTACTTTTAACTCAATCCTGTGAACTAATGAGATGCTGGCCATTTAGCACAGAGGAGCCCCGTCTGACTGCAAGTGTGCATCCGCTGTCACTGAGACAGGGCTCAATGAGCTAAGCACCAGCTCTTGGACACGTTGGGGTCTCTGGCCCTTTTCTGAGGACAACCCAACACCTGGAGACCACGGGGTGAGGGCCGTGAGACCTGTCAGTGGGAGCAAGCTGGAGGGGGGCTGCGGAGGGAGGGTGAGCGGCATGGCAGCTGTACCTTTGCCGGACCCGCCAGCAAACTGAGTTAGCAAGCCGATGGCCTTTGTCAAGTGGAGGAGCCCTGTGCCCCGGGGGCCTTGACCAAGTGGGGTGATTGAACGAAAACTCACGGCTGGTAGGAATTCTGGGACCCCAGGAGGGGCTGGGCTGCAGGCCTCCTGTGTGGTAGCATGAAGCTCTGGCCGCTTAAGTTCAAGGGGAAGGGCAGAGTGGTGAACCAGCCAGTCTCCATGAGGATGTAGGTAGGGAAGCCACGTGAGTGTATAGTCCAAGTAAAGGGAAGGAGGCCGGTGTTTTCTGTACAAAATACGCAGGTTTTTTTTTTCTTTTTAAAAATAATCTATAAGATATATCATACTTCTGGCATTTTTCCTACATTTTCCTTCCTTCGGGCAGATTTCCTACATCTGGATAAACGTCAGCATGTGGCTTGACGGCTTAAATGACCTCACGTGAACACTGGGAGAATAGCTACTGATAACTAATTTTAAAAATGTGGTCTAGCAGTCCTCAGAGGAAAGATGCTGTGGAAATTAACCACACAAAGCATAAAGATGTCAGCCGTGTGGCTACATGGAAATTCCAGATGCTGGGGTCTGCGGACGCCTTAAAAATCATTTTGAAAAAGTTCTCTAAGTGCATGCAGTGTGTGGGATGCTTCGTGGGCACACTGCCTTGGGGAGCGTTCCTTTCTCGACCCACGCCATTTGCAGAGAGGTCCTGGATGGAAACTGCACGTGTCTAATCGCCCTCGAGAAGGAGGCCACAAGTACGCCTGTGCCCCCCGGGCACCGCAAACCGCCGGTTTGTGCGGCCTTACCTTGTTCCAACAGCCCTGGACTGGCAAGCCATCTTCGCCCTGCAGTGAGGAAGGAAGGCAGATGGCTCAGACTCTGAGACAGCCCCCCAAGCAGGCGGGATGGGGGGAGACAAGGGCCACACACCTTGCGGCAGCGTATCAGGATACAGCCCACCTCTGGTCTATTTCTCTTCTTTGCTGCAGGGCAGAGCCTCAGAAGGGGCTGGGAAGTAAGCGAGGCAGACTTCCCACTGACTAGAGCCCCATGGAGTTGTAGTGCACCGCCAAAAGGGGCTGCCCTTGGCTGTGGGGTCAGCCCTAGCCTGTTAAGGACAGCCCTAAGCCCTGTAGATCTCTGCTCTGGCTGGACTGAGTGCTAGGCCCTTTTGGATAAGTCACTCAGTGCTTGGTGGCCTGTGTCTTCCTCTGTAAAACCTGGGAAGGCATGGCTGTGTGAAATGGTCCCCGGCTCTCCTACTATCTTAGTTCCTCTTTTCCTTACCTGTAGAAAGAGGAAGTCTAGACAGGCCCATGGTCATCAATAAGGCAGAGGACGGGACACAAATGGGCAAGCCACCTCACTCACAGGTATTGTCATGTGGCCCTGAGGTGCCTTCAGCGAGGTGACGCTGGCCCCTGGCACAGCCCTAGCCATTGCTGGGAATTTGGGGTGGGGGAGAAATGAAGTGGAAGGGTGGGGATCAACTGTGTGCAGTGTATCTCCTCTGCTGGCAGCCCCCACTGGAACACCTGAGTCTTCCTGGGGCCCTGACATCCCGGGCTCACTGGCATACCCTTTATGGAGCCTGGAACTTTCGTGAGGCAAAGTGGGGAGGCTGGGGCTGAAGTGGGGCAAAGATCTGGTTCTCAGTCCGTGTCTACTAGAATGGCACCCCAGATTCTAGAATTCACACTCCAGGGCACAGCAGAGATGGACACAAGGTTTCGGGGACCAGAGCCCATGGTCAGCCCAGAGGCGGATGAAGGGAAGCCCTCTGTGCCCCAGACTAATTTCAGCACCATGACAGGTGCCTTACCCGCTCACCTGGCGTTCAGCAGGCAGTGGTTATCTTGTGCTAAGCTAGCTCCCCCTGACCCTATGTCCACAACAACACAGCACGGGAGACGGGGAAAAGAGCAACGGTGAGAAACACGGTTTGCATTAAGGCTCAAATAAAGATGACCTTCGTTGTCCCCCAGGGTCATGGAGGGCCTGCAGGGGGAGGTGGTACATTCCGAGGCCTCATGAAGACCTTCTGCCCCTTTCCCCAGCCCGCTGTGGTACATCCTTTCACAAGGACTGACTCTGGAAGGGAGAGGAGCCTCCGCAGGCCACAGCGGCATTCCCATTGGCACATGACGGTGGCAGGTGGGGTGCAGGAGAGTGAGTCGGGAAGTGGGAGCATGGGAGAGAGGAGCTCGTGGCTGGGACTGCACTGGCAGAGCTCAAGGTGCTCAGACTGTGGAAGGCACGAGGCAGAGGGGAGATCTGACTGGGGGTTAATGTAAGTGCTTGGGAGGGACCGAGGAGTCCCATGGTTGCTCGGGTTCATCAGGCAGGGCAGTGGGGAAGCGGGGGCAGCGAGCGGGGGTTTCAGCGGTGGGGAAACAGCAAGCGATCTACTCTGCATCTCCTTTTGTTGCATACACCAGTCTCAAAAACTCTCTATCATGGGACACTGGGGCGGGATGTGAGACCAGGAGTCCCTGTCTGACTGTTACTTGTATGAAAATAGCTCCATAAACTCCAGGCCTCCTGGAGACATTTAGGAGGGCAGGAACCATTTAAGCCAATGACCTTGGAATGAGGCACCATTATCTGCTCCCCTTGCAGGGAGGTGAAAGGATGGCAGTGGGGGCGAGAATGTCCAGGCCCGAAGGGGCTGGGGCCCAGCGCAGCGCAAGCCGCACTGTGACCACTCTGCTGGGACACGCTTAGAAAGGGTTCCTGAGTACCTCCCCATTTCCTCTCTTCTGTTCCTCAAAGACATTCCCAACCTTTCCATTCTCTTCCAGTCTTGCTGGAGGGGAACCATCTAAAGATGGAAGGAGGGGAATCTAAGGGAGGATCTTCTCGTGTCTTCCAGGGTTTCAACAAAAGGGATGAGCCCTTTAGCATCTAAAATTCTGCTCTTGGACCATCCCCTGTTTTTGGTGGTATCACTGGGGCAGTGACTCCACTCCCTCCTCTATGTCCATTCTAGAACCTCTCAGTCTTCCGTGTTTAGGAGCATGCCCATCTGTCTCCTGCCGCCTCGTGATATGGAGCAGGAAGGTGTGTGGGACCGGCTCAGGTGTCTCAGTTTTGCTGGGTGCTTGGCGGGAGCTGTTGCTGAAGCAACTGCAGTGTGTGAAGGAAGAGAAGTCACGGTTGCTAAGAATCCGTCCCGGGAATCTACTTCCCTAGCTTCCTTTCTGGGGGCAGGATGGCTAGAAGCAGCTGTGGAGGGAGGATCAGATGCAGCCAAAGCTGGCTGAGGGGGGCGGGCGGGACAGCTCGCATGAAGGGAAAGGTGCTTTTGAAGCAGCTGCAGGAGGAAACCTAGAAAACATCTTGGCAGACTTGGGATGCTCGAGGGGCATGCGGGAGCCCCTGAGGACCGGCTATGGCAGGGTGACCCTTAGGGTCTACAATAAGAAGGGGCAGGTGACGTGGGGGGAAGGGGGGCGCGGCCAGAGAGGCATGCGGGCGAGAACCACACACGTGGGGAAGCCGGAACCGGCCATGCAGGCAGGGGAGGGTGACGCCATACCAATGGGCATGGGGCATCCAGTCCGTCCAGCCCTGGTAACCCCGGCTCCCCTTTTTCTCCTTTAAAACCTCGGTGTCCCTGTTCACAAAACCAACCACGATGATTATTTAGGTCAAGGCCGGCCAGCTCCGACTGTGGAGCGGAGAGGCCCAAGTCCCACCCCAGCCAGGATGCAGGACCCCTGAGGCGGCTGCAAGCAGGGCTCCAGTCCCAGAGGACTCCCACTTGCCAGGTTCAGCGTTGGTGCTCTCTGGCTTCTGTGAGAGCCCAGCTTTGGCACGCGTACAGCCGGCCTCCTCTCCGTTTCAAGACTCACTTGGAACGAACACAGATGAACTTCAAATTTAGCGTATCATAATTTTCAGAACCTTCACACGGATTTGTGAGGGCACTTGGGAAGCCTGGCTAATGTGCCACAAACCATTCCTTACAAGCTTGTTTGGGGGTTTCCGGTGGGGGTGGGCTGTCTACTGATGGTTGTCTGCGGCTTCACAGGTTTAGTTGTATGGCTAGTGGGCACGGGGAGGCTCTATTTTAAAAGCCCCCTTTCTGGCCTGGTTCTACCCCATCCGGGACCTAGATGGCCCCGGGGAGACACGGATCCCGGTGTCCTGCATCCTGACAGAGGATTCCAACAGCGTGGACTGCTGGCCATAGAGGTGGCCACAAAACAAAGAAGGCAAATGTGTAGCTTACAAATGCTAGTGGGTTACAGAGCTCTCCTGGAGCGAAGGGCCAAGGCCTGCTCCAAATCCCCTGCCTTGGGTGAGGGTGAAAGGCAGGACAGATCAATTGTCCTGCATCTTCAAAGGAAAGGGATTTTGCCAGAATGGCTTGCAACCGGGGTTTGAGGGCACCAGCACCGGTAGGCAGAATTCCCCTGGCCAAGTGCACAGACAGATGTGGTACCAAGTGCACGGACAGATGTGGTAAGTGCACGGACAGATGTGGTAACGTCAGTGCAGACATCCCCTCCTCATCCCAGCTTATTTGCCTTCTTGGTTTCTGGCTTGCAAACCTCAAGGAAAAACCCAGAACAATGCAAGTGATAAATGAAGACATACCAACGGGCAGGGGGCATCTAATCCAGGCGCTCCTTGGTCTCCCTTATCCCCTTTAGGCCCTCTAGAGCCTTTCTTCCCCCTCTCCCCCTGTAAATAATGGTTTAGTCCGAGAGAAAAAAATAACATCAAAACTTTAGGATCCTTCATGTGTTAAGGTTAGAAACAGGAAAGGAAAAAAAAAATCAAAGAGGGGGAAAATAGCATCACTTAATGAAGATATTCTTTCCAATAGAATTTGAGGTCAGCAACAACCCCCAACCCCTCTAGAAACTGGGACCCGTGGCTAACGCTGGTGGGCAGGGGGGCAGGGGAGGAAGTCAAGGCCTGGGGGCCGGGAGCAGTAGGGCTCAGAGCTGGAGGTGGAAGGAAAGGCAAGAGGAGGCTACTCGGGGCCAATTTTCTCTTGGAGGGTCCATTTTTGAAAGACTTTGACCTGCCAACTTTGGTCTTTGTTGGTTTTTATCCCTTTGACGTTGTATAAGGAGGTGAGATGATTTTATTTAGAGCCTTGGGGTGTGTGTGTGTGTGTGTGTGTGTGCATGTGTGAATGTCTGCACATATGTGTGTATGTGTGTGCTTGGGCGTATGTTTACAGCATGTGCATGTGCAAGGGTGTGCTTGTGTGTGAGTGTATAAGCACGCATGTGTACATATGTGTCCATGGCTCCTGGGTGGCCCTGGCTTTCAGCAAGGTCCTCCTATTGTATGTGGGTCTCTGGTCTCTGGTCTGAATCAGAGGCAGCTAAGTTGTATATAGACAAGTTGGTTCAAGGAACTCCTTTGTTTCCGAAAAACTTCAGTAAGTATCATCTTTCTAAATCGAACCCCCTTTTTTATGTGTTAAGGTCACTCTCCATTTCAAGAAAGGCTATGGGGAATGCTTCCTAATGGACTTGAGTTTGGATTTTCCCATGTTGGGTCTCCTTAAAAAGGCGCCAAGTGTGTCCAGGGGGAGTCTTCCTGGGGATGGTTCTCCGCTGCTATAGAAAGCTGACTGTCTCATGGTAGGGGGCTTCCACAGTGCTCCTTGAGGTGGACAAGGTCTCGAAGGCAGGCAGCACAGCATCAGAAGAAAGGCTTGGAGCCAGAGTGGGTCCTGTGTGTGACCAGCAGTGTGCCTTTGGGAATCACTCAACCTCTCTGAGCCTCATTTTTCTTCACCTGCACCACGTGGATCGTCACACCTGCCTCAGAACTTTGTAGAGATGTCTTTGTGCACATTTAATGGTGCTATTTAATAGTGACCTAGAGTCCGTGCTCAGTAATGATAGCTGCTTCACAAGGGTTACAGTGGTGATGGTGGTGAGTTCTTGCAAACCCATCTGGGAGATGAGCCTGCCGCCAGCTACCATGTCCCTGTAGCGGAAGGCTGCGGGTTCCTGGGGGGGGGGGGGGGGGCCAAGGACAAAAATGTTTCTTACGTATCTGAGTCCTTGGAAATGCCTCAAATTTTGTGATTCCAGAAGTTCCCTGTAATTACCAGTGGACTGTTCTGAGTGAGTTTTCTAAAGTGCAGATGCTTCCTTGGAAACTGATGTAATCGGGAGGACATGTGTGTAAGCCTGTTACCTCGGTAGCTTTGGCTCTGAACCACGCCCACCGGGAAGAACAGGACAGCATGAACATCCCTGAGTAGGGGGCCAGCAAATCCACTAGCTCTTGGATGGGAAGCCCCAGTGCAAACTTTCTCACCAAAGGGGTCCCTCTTTCTCCTTGGGTTAGGCCAGTGTCAAAGTGAATGCTCTTGCCTATGCCTGGAGGGTGGGCAAAACTCCCCAGGAGTTGTTGGGAGTAGGGTTCCAGGTCCCCGATGATTTGCCCGCAGGCAACACAGGGTCGGCAGTGGTGTTCCTGACTTTTAGGCTGTGCAGCTTGCACAACAGGGAGCCAGGTCCTAAGGGCCCAGGAAATGGCTTTAAAGTGGGTGTCCTTCGAAGGTACTAGAGTACTAGCCTTATGTACATCCCACCTGAGAGTGAGGTGAAAGAGGCCCGGGCAAAGAGGGGATTCTAGGAGGGGAAAGGGCAAATAAAAGTAAGCAGCGGAGGTTTCTTTAAAAAATACAGATACATAACTTGATTTCAGAGGAACTGGGTGGAGGCTGGGCGAATGGCAGGGAAAGATGAGGGGGTGGGGTCTGGTGATGGGGCGAGTGCGTCTGCACGGAGTATTGAAGGAGAGAAGGAAGGAAGAGTCCGGCCTAGGCCAAAAGAGATAAGGGAGGATGGAGAGGTAAGGAGGCAAGGGGGACCAGGCGGCGCAGGCAGCTCACACTCGCAGGCACGCACACACAGCCCTGGGCAGGGAGTCAGGGAGAGCCACCACCCCCTCCCTGCCCGCACGCATGCAGACCTTTAGTTGGCGGCTTGCAGGAGCACTATCGCTGCTACCCAATTTTCCTGATGCCAATGCCAAATTCATGCCACCCTTTATCTTTTTTTTCTCCCCTCTCCCCTTTTTATTAAGTGGGTTCCATGTCGGGCTTGAACTCACGACCTGGAGACAAGAGACCTGAGCGGAGATCAAGAGTCAATGCCTAACCAACTGAGCCACCAAGGTGCCCCTGGGGCACCCTTTATCTTGTGATGAACCCTCTCATCCTAAACGTGGCTCCTGGGCCAAATTCCTGGGGCTGTTAGAGGCTGGGAATGGCATCTCTTGTGACAAGACCAGGACAGTTTTTCCATGGTCATGTGTGTTCCCTTAGAAAATGGCCTATTCTGGGCTCTGGGACTTGTGTGCTACTACAAGGACCAAGACCTTCTTCCTCTCAGGAATGGGGAAGAGGCTCCAAGACCATTGCGTGGTGGGTCACAGAGAAGCATTGTTTTAAGACTGTGTCCCCTTTTACTGGAAGATGGAGCAATGGGCTTATGGTGCACCCACCTGGGTCTCTCCAACGGACCCTGGTGGCAACGTGGAGTGGAGTTTGAGAGGGGCCTTAGGCAGCCTCCTTCTCACACCCTGTGGGGGCTGGGGCTTGGAACACCTGCAGCTTGGCCCTCACGAGCAGGCTTCTACTTAAAATGTCATTGTAGCCCCTCTGGCCTTTTCCCTTGACCAAAGTGTCACTGTTCTGATCTCCCAAGCCTCAGGAAAAAGACTTGTCTGTGGTAAGTGCTGGTTCTGCTTAGGACCTTCATTTTGAAGGCTTTATTATGAAACCCTCACATCTCCCCTCAAGAGGTCTGCAAGGGCCAGTGGCATAAAGAAGTCTGTTTGAGGAGGTGAGACGCAGGGGGCACTCTTCTAGGACATTCTGGTGTCCTGAGAGACAGATCTCTCGAATGGAGGACACAAGATGTTCGTTGATTCTCAAACCTGCTCTTTGGAATAAGTCAGTTATCCTTACAGTTTACCAGAGAGCAGGTTCCACAAGTTGAGTGTTTTCTGGACTTGACTTTTGCTAAGTGAGATATTTCTAATTGACAGGTGGGGCAGGGGAAGGTTCATAAAGCCTTAGGAAGGAGAATTCTAGAAGAAATATTCTCCTGCTGATTCCTGCGGTCTCACTGGCTCATTCAACAACCCCAGAGCCTGGCATCAGCGTCTCCCACTGCCAGCTACCCCTCCACCTCTGACAAGGGCACCTGTCTGCCCCATGTTCAGGGGCACCAGGGTCATTGCTGGTTGTGAGGCCTTCAAATGGCTCACTGCCACAAGCCAACTGAGAAAGTCTTAAGAAATAGCTTAAAAGTATTAATTGAATATGATAAAGAGAACCAGAACACTTTAGAAATAAGTTAGAAAGGGGATTAGTATGTCAGCTAAGAGGTGGAATGATCAATTTTTTTTTTTTTTGGCCTAAATTCTTTGATGGCACAGGAAGGAAGGTGGGCTTCCCAACCTGCCTTCCCAGCCAGCACATTTCTGGAAGTAGGTCTGATAATTCCAGTGGTTTCTAGACTTAGTCTTCCATGGACAGTTTGGCAGGTGTCACTCTGCTTGCTTTTATAGAATATATGGAAAAAATCAAGTTACTTTCGACCAGCTCCCAGGAAGAAGAATTTCAATTCTTTTTGAGAGGAATTGAACTCTAGAGAAAAGTTCAATAAACATCTTAAATGGAGAAGACTGGGTCTGCTGCAAGATATAAGCATACAGATTCTGGCACTTCCTATCCATGAACATGGTTATCAGTGTGCAAAGATCAGCTGGAGGACTTGGGATCTAGGAGCCATCTGCTCTGCCCTTACTGCTCTGTGTGAGTTTGGTGTACTTTGTCGTGGTTCTTGCCTGTCTCTCCCTCTGTTCTTCTGCTCGTCCTCTCTCCCTCAGAGACCCTTGGACAACATGACCCACTGGAAGATGCATTGGGTCCTCTAGGCGCTCTAGAGTGTGGGTCACACTCTGGGGAGTGCTGTGATGAAGCAGCAGATAAGAAATTCTGTGAACGGATTCACAGCTCATCTCTGGGTCAGAGGCAGTTAAATGGTCCCTGCTGGGCCCATATGTGGCCCGTGTCTGATATGTGGCATGTGTCCCATCTTACCACGTGGCTGTGGGTGCTGTGGACCTTCAGCAGCTCTGTGCTGGGGATGATGGCAGAAACTAAAGGGACAGCAAAGGACCTCGGGAGGCACAATTCATTTCATGGCCCCGTGGACTCTTTCCAAGAGAAATAATGGCTGTGATCCTTTTTTAAGGGTTGGCTGCTTACAACAGCTGTGTGCTTGGGTTTGGAACCGAAATGTGTTTGTCTCTCACCAGTGGCCTGGGATGCCTGGCAAAATGAAGTCTCAGAAGGCTACGACTAGGCAATGATGGGTCTAAAAATACCATTGAGGGGCCCATTAGCAGGGTGCCATAGAGAGTGGGCACAGGGCTCCCGTTGCTGGAGGGCAATGCTAGTCTGATGGCCACCACGGGATTCGGTCTCCACTTGCCACATGGAAAAGAAACAGGCTTCCGTTTCACGATGAGGCCTCAGGCTGCCCCTGAACTACAGAGTGAGCCCCTTACTACAGAGCCTTTTAATCTAGGGTCATTTACCAGGAAGAACCATATTTGCCAATGTTGGGTCAGGAATCCCCAACTGATCATTCCACCACATCATGAAGACATTAGTAACCAGAGCCGATGTGCAAGGGCTCAGACTCACCCGGTTTCCTTTGTCCCCGGGTGGTCCATGTAAACCCTGCAATAAATCACAGAAATGAAGACTCGTTCATGAGAAAAGACAGGATGGCCATCCTGGCCTTCCTTCCAGGCTCAGAAAGGTCTGATACCTAATTCATCAGAGACAGGCTTAATTATCCCCATTTTACAAAAGGGGGACAAAGGGACTGGACCTCGAGACATATATTGAGTTCTGGGTGAAGCCAAGAAAGCAGTTCCAGGTTTTTACTCTGCCGTGGAGGCCCTGGCTGGTGGTCCTTCTCTTCCAGCCTGCTCTTGTCAAAGGGTGGCAGGTGCCGAGAACTTTGTCTGGGCACAGAGCACTCTCCCGGCAGAAGTGTTTCTGTGGCTCTCCTGGAGGCTCTTGATAGAAAAGTGACCCCAAAGCTGCTCATACCCCCTTTTCAAGGCACAGGCTATTCTCCATGACTTCAGCTAGGGGAGCAGCACAAGGCAAAGACCACCTGGGGCTGGCCAGAGAAAGCTGCTTGGGCAGCCAGGCGTGGAGCTGGTGAACAGATGTGCAACCTTTAGGCGGCTGGGAAACAGAGGTCCTGGCTCTCTCAGGCTGTCGGCTTTCATAATGACACAGCAGGAAATCTGCTGCAAACTGGGAAGCCAGTCTCTCAGAAAGGCTTCCCCTGTCATGAGACATCTCCTTCTTGCATTATAATGATTTGGCTTTGCTTCTGCCTCTCCTCGACAGCATTGGGGTGCTGTGGCACATTCATCTGTGGGACCCCCTGTTGCATCACACAGATGCTTGTGGAGGGAGGGGCTCACACGTGTTCGCTACATCCCATCAGATGGGCCACATGGCTGAGGACCTGGTACCCCCACCCTGTGTCCCCAGGTTTGCCCCGAGCCATGCCCAGCAGGGAAGTTCCGCAACCACATGGCTTTGGGACAGCTTCCTCTGTCACAGAAATCACATTCATCCTTGGCTCTGGATGTTTGCTGCAGGCTCTGGATCTGCTGCCCTGACAGGGCTTCTGTTGGGGGGGTGGGGTAGGGATGAGGGACAGAAAGCCCCGGTCGCATGACACTTACAGGAAGTCCAGCCGCTCCTGTTGGTCCTGTCAGCCCCAGGTCACCTTTGCTGCCCTGAAACCAGAGAAAGAAACCCATGAGCCCTCCCTGATGTGGGAACAACCTTCCACCCACCAGTCTCTGTTTTTGTAGGAAACCTGGGAAACCTCTCTGGTCCCTTTAAAGAGCCCTCTATGCAGCAAGGGCTCAGCGGAGGGTGTGACTGGTGTGGACTCCCCCACGTGTGTGGTTTTGAGGCCCCCTCACCCTCCTTCCAGCAGAGCCCATCCCCCGAGGCCCTCTGGAAAGACTGGACGGTGCCTTGAACGTCCTAGCTAACCTCAAGCAGAAGCCAAGGCGGGGAAACAAGGAGCAGGAAATGAGCATGGACAGGGAAGGTGGGGGAAGAGTGAAAGAGAGCTTTGCTTTCTTCTTTGAGGCCACAGCTGTCATCCTGAGAGCAGCCATCTCTGTCCCCAAAGCAGCTGTGATCTCGGGAGGGACGCCTGTGGCCCTCTTCAGAAGCTCTCCACCCTCCGCACCCTCAGCGGTGTGGTCCGTGAGCAGGTGAGCGAGGGCGATGGAGCCTCCCCCGAGATAGAAGGGCCACGGATGCCCCGCACGCATCTAGCGCCCCCCACAGCCCTCTGGTGATCTCCCACCCCAGATGAGCGGAAACCTGGGGCTGGCCGGGAAAAGCAGACTTGGACAGGATGGGCAGGCCTCCTCCTCCCCTGAGCCCAGCCCCCAGCAGCACCGCACAGGAGCCCACGCCAAGGGAGACCGTGACTGCGGGAGCGGGTCTAATGCCCCAGCCTCCTGACTTCTTGATGTTGCCCGGGATTTTCTCACACTACCTGGCGCTCCATTCCAAGCTGTCTCCTAAATCATCACAAGGCTTAGGTGTGTCTGCTTCCAGCAGCACCTGGGGCCTAGCCAGACAGAGCCCGTGACCGACACTGGGTGGCCAGGGACCAGGCACAGGCAGCTGTCCGTCTGTCCAATCGTAGCGATAAAGTGAGCAACCCAGGCCAGCTGGCTCCCCCACGGGCTTCTGTGAGGATCACCAGGTGAGGCCACAGATGAGGGGTGTGCTGGTCTGGGGGGGAAGGGAGGGCCCAGGACCTGCAGTGGGGCTGGGGCGCTGGACCCCTCCTGGGGCACAGGCTCTCTGGCCACTGAGCACTCACCCTCTCTCCCTTTGGTCCCGCTGGGCCTGGGACTCCAATTGGTCCTGGAGTACCCTGGGGAGGAGAAAGAAAGCAGAGGTGAGAGGCTCGATGCCAGGAGAGTGGGGAGCCCCGGGGGCCCCACCTGGCGCTGGAGACGATGAGCAAGGTCCAAAGGCCCATTTTCAGGGTTGGCGAGGCCAGGCTTGTTCAGGGCAGTCATTGGACTGGGGTGTCTTCCTGTTTGGGGTGGGGGCCTCGGGCAGAGAGGCCTCCCCCTGCTCAGAGCCAGATTTGAGGAGGGAAACCCTTTTGCTTCACCACCAAGCTTGCCAAGGCTGAAAACGGTAGGAGAAGTGCTGCTTCGGTTTGCTCCCTGAAGCGCTTTGGCAGGGGGTTGGTGAGGGTTGGAGGCCTTGGGGGGGTGGGGCGGGGCCAGCACCTGTTGCTGTTGCAGCTCCACATGCGGGGGGTAGGGTGGGCGCTCATGCCATGGAGCCAATGCAGACGTGCACACACACAGAGGCAGGTGCGGGGTGGGGGGTCATTCAGCCACTGCTCACCCTACCTGCCCCACTGCCGGCCACCCTGGCCTTCAGCCTCTGTCCCTGCTCCCTGGTCCTATGGGGCAGGCCAGACCTGAGAGGGAAGAGTGTGGGCCTAGCAGGGATGTGGGTCCCACCCACTCCGGACTCAGGGTTCCAGGGGAGTCGGGGCAGCTGGAACTTTGGGCTTGGAGGCAGGGTCAGGCTGGCTCAGCAATTAAACACCTTCCCCAGGTTCCCGATTTCCACCCGACTAGATGGAGGTCTAGACTTCAGGTCTATATGGCTCTGCCTCCGTGTTTAGGCTTCCTGCTCAGACGAGGCCCTGGGGATGTGGGGCTGCTTGGTGGGCGGTGAGCAAGTGGGGAAACGCTGATTTATGTTACAAGGGGAGAAAAAAAAAAGAGCCATAAGAAGTGCTCCGTGGCCCCTCTCCAGCTACGAGGGAAGACGATGGACATGTCAGAAACGAGAGTATCCTGATCAGGTTCATGGCTGAGAAGAGCACCATAGAGACCTGGGTATCTTCAAGTCCAGCCTCGAAAGCCTATGAATGTGGAGATACTGGAGAAGCTTCTTGGCTCTCCAAGGCCAAGGAGATGTAAAAGGGGGATGATGACATGAGTGTTTGTTTTCGAGGCCGCTGCCCGGTTGAAACGGATGAACGCACGTCACGCATTTGGCCCCAGTAAATGTTAGGATTGGCACGGCAGGGTTATTCTTCCCATAAAACTTTTCCTTTAAGGTTGTGATGTTGATTTAAGGAGAAAAATAAAACCTGGGGTCCAAAAGGGACAGAATCTATGAATTTGCACTGCTCCCCTCTGTCCAGCACGAATGGGGGATTGTTTTGTCTTCTCTGATTCCAGCCACAGATCGTCCCCCTAGCCCTGACTGCTCCCCTGGGGAAGGCAAGCTAGGTGTGAGGAGAGTGCAAAGGGAGGGGCTCAGGGGCAGGGGAGCACAGCCCTAAGGATGCCTGGAAAAGAGGTCTAGTCTCTGAATGGGAGAATCTCCAGTGCAGACTTTGCAAAGATGTGGTGGGGAGGGGCTCTGGAAAGGATGTGGTCCTGGGAGAGGCCTGTCTACTCAGCTTTGTGAGCACACAGGCCATACCATGAGGCTCTGAGTGGGGCTGCTCTTGGGCCTCACCCACATCAGTCGTGAGGTCTGCCTCCAGGCCTGTTCTCCCCTCCATAAATGAAACCCTGCAAATTCAACGTCCCTCAAGCATCACCCCAGCCAGCTCATTAGAACCTTGTCTTCCCGGCCTCAAAATTGTCCCACAATGGCCAAACTGGGACTCCCTGGTTTGGGGCTGAGCACACAGCCTGGTTATGGCCCGTGGGCAGGGAAGTCCAGCGTCCTGGCCCTTGATGGTCAGTGGTTCCCTAGACCCTGGGAAGGTGCCAGGCTTTAGTGGGAACACCACATCCCTAAAGCCATCATGGGGCACTCTGGAAGGTGGAGAGGAGAGGAGAGACTTTCCTTGATGTTTCAGTTGTTTGTCCCAAGAAGAAGGACCAGGTGCTTTCTAGTCCTGAGTAGGTGATGCCTGTTTCTGGAATCAGAAAGAATGGAGAAAGAAGGGGCCCATGTGTTCCTCTTTTGCTCTGCAGAAAGCCCTCGTTGAATTGTGGGGTGGCTGGGGCAGCACAGGAAGCAGGGTCCCATGCCCGCAGAGCACCAAGCTGGGAGCGTCCCATAGAATCCTAGAAATTATACCTGGATTCACCCCAGTACACACTGGAGGGGGCTGCACAGGACTAGGAAGCCCTCGTGGGCAGAAAGGAGATGGACAGAGCTCATAGCATGGAGACAACACAGCACGACGGGCACATACAGACACGTTTGGTGGGCACGAGTCATGGTCCCAGCCCTTGAGGCTGGGCTCCCAGGCTGCATTCAGCCTTCTGTTGGGAACACAGACCATACAGAGGGAGCAGACCTCCATCCCACGTCCAGCGGTTCAGAGACCCAGATTTGAGGACCCTGGGTCCAGACGATGGCCAAGGGAATTCGGAGGAAGGCCACCCATCTTTGGTCAAGAGGCCTGAAGAAGCATTTCTGACCTGGGCATAGATGGTACATTTCTGGTGTTGGTGGTGGAATAAGGCAGGACTCATTGGGAAAACGAGGCCACAGCGGGACAGGGACAGACGAGAGGGGCCACAGGCGGGGGGCGGGGTGGGCTGAGGGGTAGTGGAGAAGTGACACTCACCGGTGGCCCAGGCCTGCCGTCCAAACCTGCAGCTCCCTGGACGAAGGGGACAGTTTGACAGAAAGAAGGGGAGGGGAGGGACGGGAGGGAGAAAAAGGGACCGGGGAGGGAAGAGGTGAGTGAAGCAGTGACTCTGGACAGGCACAAATGCTGGTCATCAAACAAAACGGGAGAAATAAGCTTGGGAGGACAGGTGATGATATTCACACGGAAACCGACAAAAACGGACACCGAGCGGCAGTGTGGCCGGCCACCGTGCAGGCTGGTGGGGAGCAGTGCAGACAGCCCTTCTCCTCCTCTGCGCCCCCGCCCCCCTCTCTCCAGGTAGCCCCTCTCAGAAATCTCTCTGCCAGGGAGGGGTTGCAGCACTCTAGGAAAAGGGACGCAGAAAGAGAATTCATGGAAAGATGTCGAGACAGAGGGATCACCTCCTTCCCAGGACCAGCCTCCCTGCAGGGGGACAAGCCTTTGTGGAGGGTGGGCTGTCTTCCTAGCCTTTTTTGCACTGCTGTGGAGATGGGGCCGAGGCTGCAGAACCCTGAGGAAATCAGTACTAAGTTACAGCACCTGGCTTGGGAATGTGGGTAGAAGCTGGCCTGCTCCTGCTCGGGGGTGGGCAGGGGGCTGGGATGTGAGTCCTCATGATGCCTCCCATTTTGCTGGCACTGTATGGTGTGCAAAGCTCAGGACAAATGCAGTCCGTTCCTGTTCTCCCAGACAAGGGCCGGTTTAGAGAAAAAGACTTTGGGGGCAGCCGACTGGCACAGAGGTCTAAGGCCACATACGCCCCGGAGTAAACCGGCCGGCAGGGGACCCACTCGCCATGAAGCACCTGGTGATCTATGAGGTGCAAATAGGAGCTCTCGCTCCAATGCTGGGCTGGGATGCTGTCCCCAAGACCCACCTAGGAGACCCAGAGGGAAATTTGTCTAATGATTCCAATGTGACAAACCAGGGAGAAGGCAGTGGGGACAGTCTAGCCCAGTGAGGACTGAGTTCTTTAAAAAGGGCATCTAGCTGAGCCTCTGAAATGAGCCTAGGCCTCAGGGTTTTAAAGGTGGGGGAATGCCCCAGGCAAGGGAGGACAGGGAAAAAGGTAGTAGGATCCTCCAGGGACTTCCTTCTCAGTTTTAGGATCATAAAGTTCTGGGATGATCCTGACTCATGGCCTAGAGAGCTGAGGTTCTCCACCCTAGGGCAAGATCAGCATTTCCTGGCTGGGGGCACATGAAATAATAGAGATGTTTGGGCCCTCCCATAGCCCAATTCAACCAAAGTCTCCAACAGGGAGGCCAGAGTAATGGCATGTTCAACAAGCTCCAGGCAACTCCAGTATGTAGCCAGCACTGAGAACCACTTCTGTAGGACCAACAGAAGGGACTCCATAGAATGTTCTGGAAAAACAGGCTGCTACTATATAGCATAAACTATGGAGGCGAAGCTGAAAATCAGAACTTTAACTAAATAGCCACAAACTTAGCCTATGCAGTACCAATTCCGAGTTTCCGCAAGAGAACTGGAGCAGAGGGCACGGACTGGTGGTTTTCAGGCCATATGTGGGTCACTGACATATTTTGCGTAGTCTGTGGAGTTACAAGTAATTTTGATTTAATGTTAGAAAATGGGAAGATTTCACATAAAATGCCAGATGTCCAGCTTCCTTGGAAAAATGAGACCATCTGGAAATACTGGGCCCTCATTCCCCTGAGCCGACAGGCAGCTGAACTGTCAGTTTCTCTCCTTAAGAAGGGACGCCTGGCTTCCAGGGCACCCCAGGCCCCACCACTCCCTCTTGCATCCCTGATGTCTCTGTTCGTTGCCATTTGTGGAGATGCTCGCTTGGTTGTTTTCTGAAGCTAGCAAAAATATTTCTCTGCACCCATGTCTCTACCGCAAGTTGTCAACTTAAAAAACAGACCGGGCACTTTCTCTGTTTATATAACCTGTTTGATCTCTGTGCCATTCGCATTTCAAGCCCTGACTAAATTCTCCAGCGTTCACTAGGGCCTTGGGGCCGTGAAGGCGGATGAGAGATTTGTGGTGGAGTCAGGGCTGGAAGGCTCTTCTCTAGTAAGGAGTGCTTAAATATTCTGGACACAGCTTAAGACATGGGAAAATGTCTGTTAAAGTCATCAGTTCCTTATAGTCCGTCAGATACATCAGCTGCTTAAATGTCCTACATTTGATGAACTAATGAGGATGTGATCATATCTTTCGCTCTCGTTGTTTGGTTGCTGTGACTATTTTAACCAGACCTTCAAGCTCTGCCAAGCTGGGGTAATTGGGCTTCTCTTTGTTCTCCTGCTCTTTATGGCTTCCCAGGGTGGGAACTGGCCTTGCGCCCAGGACAGAGGAAGCCCCAATGGCTGGAATGAGCCCCTTCATGAGGCGGTGGCCTTAGCAAAGGAGCAGCCTCTGGCGTGGCCTGACCACTGACTACATATGTGACCTCAAGTGACTTTCTCTTCTCTGGGACCCTCAGTAAAAGGAGCAGATGGATCCCTGACGTCCATTCCAGCTCTCGAAAAGCAAGCGGTGCCAGCCCCACTGAGGGATGAGGGAGAAGGAAGCCCAGGGCTCCAGGGTGGGGGGTAGAAGGCATGGCCCTGGACACAGGGGTGGCAGTGATGGGGCCATGAACCCACTGGAGCTTGGAGCAAAAGATTTGCCCAGGCCAGGCGCCCACATCTGGAAATGTAGTTGCCTCCTAGGCAGCCTCTCGCCCCGACCTAGGGTCTGATCTCAGGGCAGCCTGAGACAAGAGACTGAGTGGCTTTAGCATGCCGGGACCAGAGAATCTGCTTTTGTACAAGCTCTTCTGCTGTGGCCAGTGCTGAAGATAGGGAATTAGGAGGGAGATGTTGAACGTTTCACCAACTCGCTGCTCCCAGGTCCTCTAAGCTTGGCTCCCATTAAGGGCAGGTTTTTATTGCCTCTGAATCAGTCACATGTAGGGCCTGAGGCTGTTCTAAGGCCTCTTGGGGCTCTCCAGCTGGGGGCTTCTTGGGTGGGGGGGCCCTGTTTTATTTAGCTCTGCATCTTCCCCCAGCCCAGGCCTGGAGCTGGCCCAGAGGATGCCCTTGGGAAGGGAATTAGAGTCTACAGTCTTGCCCAGGTGGGAAAGCAAAACCAAATGGCATGTTCTGGAATGGAATTTAAGAACCCCCAGTTTTGCAGCAGCCTTCTCCTGGGGTTCTGCATGCTACCCCAGCCTCCTCAGGACCACCCGGCTGGGATCCTTGCAGGTTTGCTGGCTCTGAGATACTTACGGGTAATCCCAGCGGCCCTCGATCTCCTTTCTCTCCCTGGACACCCTTCTCTCCTTTTGCTCCATCTAGTCCTGCTTCCCCCTGAAGGAAAGGGAAGGGGGAGATCACAGAAAGGCATGTCTCAGACAACTCGTTCTTGCATCCTGGGATCCTGGAGATAGTAGGGGTGGGTTGGGGACACGGGGGCAGGAAGAGGATGGAGAATGGAGGGGGCAGAGGTGGCTGGCCCAAGGATGGCAGGCAGGAGACTCCAAGAATTCTTGAGTTCCTAGCCCAGCTCTACCTCCATCAGACTCCTCGGTATCCCTATAGTAACTGAGAGGTCCCCAAAGGAAAAGGGGATGGGTGGAGTGGAGACAGACCCAAAGAGCAGTTCCAGGTCAGGCTTGGGCATAAGTGACCATTTGCAGAGCAGGAAAACTGGGGCCCTGCAGAGATTGGCAGGTGTCCAGAACTTTGGGACAAGAAATTGCCCAACAGTCTCCTGAAGAATATTGGGGGGGTGGGGGGCATAGGACAATTTGCCATCAGCTCCCAGCCCCTCTTATCCAGTTGATATGCTTTTGAGGGGGGAGACTGGGAGACCCCCCCACCACCGGCCAGAGACCAGTGGGCATGGACCCAGGGAGGGGGACCCACACTACACCCCTCTCTGTCTCCACCTCTGCTTCAGGGTGAGTGAAAGGTCTGGGGCAGAAAGGTCTGGGCATTTCATCCTATGCTAAGAATCCAACCTGTCACTCGTAGGGTGATTAATGGATGGGAAAATTCTAAATCGGAAGCCTGTCCAATGTCAATGCCGGGTGTTAAAAGGATGTCATTCTCTCCTGGTTGTAGCCACTGGCCAGTGTCACATGATTCTACTTTAGGAAGGGACCAGATGGGCCACCAGTCTCTGAAGGACTTTCCTACTTTTCGGCCCTCTCTGACACCTCCCCTCCCCTCCCCTCCCCTCCCCTCTCAGCACCTCTCACGTGACCTCTCCTTACCTTTGGTCCGGGAACACCTTGGAGCCCCTGTATTTGGAATCAAAACAAGGCACCTGAGAATTGCATTTCTAAGTAAGTCAAAAACACCTTGTCCGTTGGACCACAAAAGAGCAAGGCCCTGGGGTCCCCGCCCAGGGATGGAGGAGAGAGTGCTAAGGGGGTTCACGCTTGGGGCTCCCTGGGGTGGAGTCTGAGGCAGGCCTCTGCAACCAGGGATTGACAGAGCATCTCTCTGTGACCTCCACAGTGGATCTTGAGCCTCCTGAAGGGAAGATGCAGAAGGAGTACAGACAGCAAATGTTGGTTAGATTAATACACGCGAAGTGCTGGGAATAGCATTTGCATGTAAGAAGTCTCGGTAAAGGCCGCCATTGTTATTACTCCCACTTGTGCCAATCAATAACAATGGGTGACACAGTGCTGTGGGGACTGGGAACCCCACAGAGGAAGGACCAGCACCTATTGGTTTAGGATGCTTGGGGGCCCTAGTAAGGCCTCATCTTATCCTCTGTCACCTGGAAAGGCTAATCCAGTGGGGCTGGTTGTACATCACTTTCCATCTTAATCCAGGTGTTTTTGCTGCTGGTTAGTCAGAAGGAGGAAGGGGGAGAGCGGGCGTCTAATAGCAAAGGGCAGAGTTTAGTGACAGAGGGACTTCTGCGGGGTGGTGGGACCAGACCCTACGGCTGCCACGCCAGTCATCTGTCTCCAAGACAGTTGGTAATGCCCAGGCTCCTCAAGGTCACAGAGAGGGGGCCGGTTTAACGGGGGGGGGGGGGGGCAAAGGGGTAGGGAGAGGTTTGTGGATGAGAAAATCCCACCTGGGGAGGAGGAGGAGGTGACAGTGACCCAAGGCTGATATGGATCCCAGTGACTGCCAGGGGGAAGGGATATTAGAGACCCAGTCACAGGGGACTGAAATTCTGACAAGCCCACCACACTTACCGGGGGTCCGGGGGGCCCCTCTGGCCCTGGAGGCCCAGGAACCTAGAATCCAAAGGGAGATGGTTAGCCCACCCTCTGTTACTCTCCGAGTGGCCGCCCCTTTTTACCATAGCTCAGGGTCTAGCTGGGGACTGCTAGATGAGATCAAAAGTGCCCAGCTTGTTGGTTTCCCAAAAGAAGGCTGAGAACAGGGCAGAAATGCATAGCAACATATTAACCTGTACATTGTTGGAGAAAAAACAAACAAACAACCCACACATTGCCAGGAAATGCTGTCAAAACATCTAGACGTCCAGAATTTCTTGGAAAAAAAAGAAAGAGAAAAGGAAAGCCTGGCAGCACAGGCTCTTGTTCAAGCATGGCAACAATTGCCTGGAGCTGAATAAAAGCTTTCCCCTCCAGGTGGGGCATGAAATCTTCAGATAACTCCAGTCCCCACCACTCTCTATTGTCTTTGATCTGGAACTTGGCATTAGTTTGTTGTGTGTCTGGCCCCTGTAGGCATTTGAACTTGAGACCTCTGGCTTACAGGAGCAGAGATTGGTTATGTGGAAGGAAGATGAGCAGCTTTTGAAGAATGCCCAAGTCCCCTCGGGTTTGTAACAGAGACTGCTGGTCTCTGCTTCCCTTCAATTAAAGGCAGAGTGGAGTAGGACAGATTCACGCTGGACGGGGAAGGTGGAGGGACTCAGGGAGTCTTTCTACGGAGGATGGTGCTCATTACAGATTCTGTTTCTGATGAGGATGGCCATCCATTTGCCAACACTCAGCCACCCAAGACGCAGGAGGGAGGCCTGCCTGCTCCTTTCTGAGCTGCTCACACCATCTCAGCTTTGAGGCTCTTCTTGCCTTCCCAGGGTTCGAATCCCACCGAGTGTGGCCAGAGTGAACCCTCTGTCAGGCCACCAAAGAGGAGCCCCAGAACTTGGGTAGACCAGATCCCTCTCATGTCTCTCCGATCCGTAGATTTCTCAGCTCAATCTCTGGAAACGCTAGAATCTTTTCTTAAAAGGTTTACTGCTTTTTTCCCTTATTACAAACCAGTGATTCATGTATCCTGATTATGATGGTAGCTACACAGACCTATGAATGTATTAAAAAAAAATTCACAGACCTATACACACTCAACCCAAAAGACAATTTTACTGTATGATAATCTGAAAACAACAATAAAAAAGTAATAACAGACCCACTAAAATATTTTGTAAATTAGAGGGAATTGAAAGAACGGAAAGAATAAGTATCTGGCTACTCCTAATATTTTGCTTTATTTCCGGGGTGCCTGGGTGGCTTAGTGAGTTAAAGCCTCTGCCTTCGGCTCAGGTCATGATCCCAGGGTCCTGGGATAGAGCCCGGCATCGGGCTCTTTGCGCTGCATGGGGCCTGCTTCCTCCTCTCTCTCTGCCTGCCTCTCTGCCTGCTTGTGATCTCTGTCTGTCAAATAAATAAATAAAATCTTAAAAAAAATATTTTGCTTCATTTCCTTCTACTCTTTTTTGACGCTTAAAATGTATTTGAATATATGTCTATGCTTAACAATTATTTTACATATATAATTTGATTCTCTGGTGTTTTTCATTTAACCTGAAACCCGGTTTTCTTTCTTTTTTTTGTATGTTCCCCACAAGCCTCCTTTCCATGTCTCTACTGAGCAGCATGAAATGAGTTACTCCCCAGCTAGGGCCTGGAGCCGGGCTTGGCACAAGGAACGCTCCCAAACATGGGGACTATTATACCATTAGTATTATTACCATAAGTTATTGAATCATTTCCTTCTTGTTAGAAATGTAGGCTGTTTCCAATTGTTACTTTAAATACTTCTGGAAGGAACATTTCTGTGTGTGGTGCTTTTCCTGAATCTCGGAGCATTTCATTAGGAGGCCACCCGTCTCTAACCCAGGAACATACCTCCTCCTCAAGTTTACTTCCCTGAATGGGGAACGGGCCCTGGTGACAATGAAGGTGACAGAGGCTGAGGGACCTCTCCGCGGGCTGAGAAGTCTCAGTGGTCCCTCCGTTGGCTCTGTCTGGGTGGCACAAGACCTCCCATCAGACATGGTCTCCCTCACATGTGGCTGAGCTCTGTTGTTTTCTTGGCTCTTTCCCTGAGCTTACAAATATGCTTGATTCTCTCTCATCTTATGAGACCCTGGCCTCCATCCCCAGCACCTCTGTCCCCACTGTTCTCTCCTCTTGCCTTCACCACCACACCTCTCAGAATAGAATGTGCTTCTCCAGAAAACTTACTTCTTGAGCTTCTAGGCAAACTCCTACAGTCTACAAGATCCTGCTCAAAAGACCTGTCTTCTAGGATATTCATCAACTCCTTGAGCGGCTAACCATTCTAGAACAGGCTACTAGGGACCATTCGCTGACCAGAGGTGGTTCTGTTTCTTTTCCTAACTCCAGACTCTAGCACAGGAAGGAAACATGGTGGGTGCTCTGTGAACACTGGTGGGGAGACCATGACCTCAGACTCTGAGCCTGGGCTATGGTGCTCAGTGAATGTCCAGCTTCTTGCTCACTCCCTGTGTCAGGCTGCTGTGTGTTTCCTTCTAGAGCACAAATGCCGTGTGTCCTAGAGGGACTGCACTGATGAGGTCCCTGTCAAACACTCCATGATACAGAAGGCCGAGCGGCGCAACCTACCTCCACTCCTGGCTCCCCCTTCTCCCCGGGCTCTCCTTTCTCTCCCTGTGGGCACAAAACACCAAGCTGTGGGTGCTGGCACTCAACGGGGGGCAAAGGGACACCCTCATATCTGTGACAAACCAGTCCTGGACTAGATGAGGCCAAGCTGTCGTCAAGGGCCACCTGGGAAGCTGAGGGGATAGTCAGCTTGCAGTAAAGAAGACTTGACAAAAGGCCTAAGATCACCGTCTTTGGGGAACTGCGGTCCCAGCACGTGGGAGGAGAGGCTGATACCGTGTGCGGACTCTGTGGTGCACAGATCCTGGGGGGACCTGTGACCTGTTTCTAACCAATAGAATATGGCACCTGGCCGAGGTGACAGGATGTCACTCCTGTGATTACATTACAGGCTTATGTTACAGATTATAACACGCATATATTCAGCTTATGTTACACACGCATGCGCATATGGCCCGGTGTTGGCAGCAGGCACTCAGAGACTCCCGCTGGCCTTGGCCTTGAACAAGCAAGCTGCTCCAATGTGAACTACCTGCTTATGCCAACCGTGGCGAGCCGGGAAGGGCAGCTGGGTGAGAATGGAGACCAGCAGCTTGACTGCAGCCTCGTGAGCCCCCCGGGGCAGAGGGCCCGGCGGAGGTGAGCCTGGACTCCAGGCCCACAGACCCCGAGATCAGAAGAGCGCATTGCTTTCAGCTGCCAAATACGTGATTCGTTACATGGTCACAGAAACGACTCTGTAGCTCTAGGAACAGGGCGAGGGCCAGGGCTGCGAGGTTGAGGAGGAAATCTTCTGCATACGCTCCTTCTAGTCTGGAGCTGCTCCGTGGTGGAGGGCCACGTCGGGAGGCCAGGAGCTGCCTCCCTGTCCCAGCTGAGCAGGGCAGCCCCGGGGAGCAGGACATCTGCCAGAGGGACATCAGCCCTGGGTCACAGGTGGGACCCATTGACCTCTGAGGTTCTCTATACTTCAAATAGGAGAATTCTGGGCCCAAGACTCTAGCATCTTTGAGCCAGGCTGGTGCCTGAAGGCAGAGGCCACCGTGCTGTGAGCTGAGAAGCGGGAATCAGTGTTCATACTCTGGTGCTCTGCACGGGGTAGCTGTTCTTCAGGAGGACTCAATCCCACCCACCTCCTCCGCAAAAGGCCGGGCAGGCAGGGGGTTAGTGCAGCCTCGATACAAGGCCAGGCATCTGCCAGGCCGGTGACCCCTGTGAGGGGCCCCCTCGCTCGCGTGCCCGTATCCACAGCGGCCCGCGGACAACCTCGATAACCCGCCCTCTCGCCTTACTGTAAATCCCGGGAGCCCGATAGGGCCGGGAACTCCTGTTGCTCCGGGCCTCCCTTGGCCACCTGGTTCTCCTTTCTCCCCAGTTGGGCCGTCTAGACCCTACAGATTGACAAAGATCTCTGTTAGTCCAGAGCAAGGGTGTCGGCTGAGCATCTGTGATCAACTGCGACATGCAGGTGTGGCTCCCTTCCTCCTAGGGCAGGGGTTCGAGATGGTGCCCATTTCACAGATGAAAAGCCACTGAAACCCCTGGAAGATGTCCAGGTCAAGTCAGCAGCCTTGTTGGACCGGGTAAGGTGCTTTCTTTGTACAGGCAGCCTCCCCCGGGTGTCTGGCTTCTGCATACTTGCCAAAGAGGTGGGATTACCTCTGTGACCTCATCTCCTTCCCAACAACCCAGTGAAGTATCTGGGGAGGGCATGATTAGCCCCATTTTAGACATGAGAAAACAGAGGTCCTGCAGGGCGCAGGGACTTTCCCAAGGACACAGGAGATGACAGATCAGGCCCCGTTCTCTTGAGGGGGCGCCGCTGGCCTTCATAAAGCCAGGGGTTTGAGGGAAACCTAGGGGAGTCCCTGGCCCCCAACTCCCGGCCCCAGGTTTCCAGCCTAGGCTGCAGCAGGCACCATGCAGAAGCCGTGCTGGGGTGGCACACCATGCGGGCAGGCAGGCGTCCCAGGGCGAAATTCTGGCTGGCCCGTCCTGGAACTCACCGGTGGGCCCGCCTGTCCCATCTCCCCTTTCTCCCCCTTCTCTCCCGGGCTTCCTGAGTGTCCGTCTTCTCCCTTCATTCCTGCAGGCCCAGGCTTTCCTGGGGGGCCTTGGGGACCAGGAGGGCCCACATCTCCTGGCTTGCCTCGAGGTCCCTTTAGAAAATATGAGCAACACTTTTACTTATTATATACGCTGATGGAGGAGAGAGAGAGAGACAGAGAGCACATGAAAGAATGGGGGGTCCAAAGGACATGACTCTGTCCACCTTCCTTGGAATCGGAGGAGCCTCAGCACCAGCCCCAGCCCGTCCCAACTGGGTCTGCCTGGCTCCTCTGGGGCCAGCGGTGTGGGGTTCAGGCTCCTGCAGGGTTGGTCCCCACGCTCCCCCACTCCCTTCCCCACAGGGCTCACATATGGGCCTGTTCCAGAGCCTTCGGCCCCCAAGCTCCACCATCCCCCATTAGCCCAGGTCAAGGTTCATCTTCGGAGGCTCATCCGGGAGTATCTGCTCTTACCTTTTCTCCGTCGTGTCCTGGAGGGCCCGGCAGTCCGATCTCACCCTGTGGCCAGAACAAGGAAGGTCAGTGTCAGAGCAGAGAAGAGGAGCTGTCATTTACGGCACTGCCTCTGTGCCAGGGTCAGCCGGGAGTGATGGACTTACACTGCCTCCCCTTCAAGGTGAGGCCCCCAGGGCAGAGCTGTGCGCACGAGGCCTGCGGTTTGGGTGGCAGGCAGCTAGATCCTGGCTCCACAGTCCACATTTTAGCCATGGCCTCACATGCTGCCCCTGAGGACCCTGGGCACTCCCTGGGTGGGGTGTTGCTGCCCAGTGCCCCGCTCCCCCCACCCCCAGCTCAGCCCGCCTACCCTGCCTGCCCCACAGGTAACACCCTGCATCTTCACATCAACCCAATCCCCTTCTTTAGGTCAGGTGGGAGATAAAGGAGGCCTGGCCTCTGCCTTTGAGGCCGGTAAAAAATGACCCACATCACCAAGGCAAAATGATGCTAAGAGAGTGGCAGACAAGAAAGGGCAGTGAATTTTGCCTGGTAGAGCAGGGGAGGCTTCAAGGAGGAGGTGGCTTTGAGTTGGACTTGAAATATGAGGACTTGGAAAGGTAGGGAAGAGGTGAGGGTATTTTAGGGCAGGGGCCCTCATGAGCAGGGGACAGAGGTACAGACATGCAGGGCCTTCTGAGAAAATCACAGGGGTAGGGCGGAGGGGAACAAAGGTGGGGAGAGAAGGAGGGAGGAGATCAGGGAGGAGCTCAAGTTCCATGTTCCCTGATGAGTGGGTTGGGGTCCCCCCATGGTTCTGCCTGGAGCAATGGCTTGTCTAGACCCAAGCTCCACCCAGCTCTCAGAGGAGCCTGTGAATTACGGGAGCCCAAGTCAGACAGCAGGGGAAGAAAGGCAGAGTGAGGTGGCAGGAGAGGGGGTGGCTGCGATGGGGACAGGGCAGGGCCTGGGCTGCCTGGAAGCAGGGGTAGCTCTGCAGGGAAAATGGGAGGATCACCCACTGGCTCCTGCATTCAGGGACACACACAGTGCCTCTGCGGGGTCTGCATCCCCATTGTCAAGACGAGTGTTACCTTCTGGCCTGGGACCCCTGGGGCTCCGGGGGGGCCGATTTGTCCGGGAAGACCAGGGGGTCCCTAGGAAATAAAAGAAAGACTTGTGGAAGAACTTTCCAACCAAGAAGGGGTGGCCTGTTGCCAGAGGCGGGTATGTAGAGGCTGGTTTATGTGGGGTCCATCATTTTCAAATGTCTCATCAGTGGCCGGAACATCTTCCGGCAAAGGGAAGAGCACGGGGACGCCACAGTTTAAGTGGATAAGCACTGAATGTCTGGCTTAGAATGGGGGGCGGAGCCCGGAGCCACGCCCACCAGCCTCTCCCTCCTCCTCCCTCTGAACACGGAGGGCGGGGCGGAGGGCTCCAAGAAGATACTTTCACCTCCCCTGACAGGGACTTCAAAATGCCTCCGGAAACGATGTGGAGATATCCACCAACAGGGGCAGGTGTGTGACACCCATGTCCTGGAACATTGCTCCACAGTGAACAATGAAGCAAGCATGGATGCGACCCAGACCTCCCATGCTGAGCTGGAGAACCAGGCGCTACACTGCAGGACTCCACTCAGGTGACACTCCAGAAGAGACAGATCTAACCCACCACCACAGAAAGCAGCTCAGTGGTGTCCGGGGCCTGTAGGTAGGTGCGGGATTGACTCCCGAGGCACATGAAAGAACTTTCTGGAGTGCCTGGGGTTACACGGGTAACTCCCATGGGTAACCCCAACCCATCAGGAGTGGCTACAGGAATATATACATTTGTCGAAGCTCATCAAACTTCACAGCGAAAGTGGGTCTATTTTATTGTATGTAAATTACGTCTCGAGGTTGACTTTATTTATTTACTTTTAAGTATTTCATTTGTTTATTTGAGAAAGAGGGAGAATGAGAGAGAGCAAACACGAGAGGAGGAAGGTCAGTGAGAGAAGCAGATCCCCTGCCAAGCAGGGGTTCCCGATGCAGGACTCCATCCAGGGACGCCAGGTTCATGACCTGAGCTGACGGCTGTCGCTCAACCAACTGAGCCACCCAGGTGCCCATTGAGGTTGATTTTAAAAGAAAAGAAGATTCCATGAAAGTTTTGCTTTGGATAGCTATTTCAAATAATATATTTTAATGTCCTCAATTGAAGCTCACTGATTCTAGAATCATGTGATGTTTATACCAACCTTTGGGGTTGGGGCATGATATGATCGGTGTTTGAGGCTGGATTAAAAATATTAAGTGAAATTTGGGGCACCTGGGTGGCTCAGTGGGTTAAGCCTCTGCCTTTGGCTCAGGTCATGATCTCAGGGTCCTGGGATGGAGCCCCGAATTGGGCTCTCTGCTCAGCGGGGAGTCTGCTTCTCCCTCTGTCCCTCCCTCCATTCATGCACGCTCTCTCTCTCTCTCTCACAAATAAATAAATAACTTCCTTTAAAAAAATAAAAATACTAAGTTAAATAAAGTTCGGATAGTTTGATAACTTTGGGATTCTCTTTCTTCTCTCCACCTGGAAGTTACACCTCATGGCAGTTGTTTTTTTTTTTTTAAAGATTTTATTTATTTATTTTGACAGAGAGAGATCACAAGTAGGCAGAGAGGCAGGCAGAGAAAGAGGAAGGGAAGCAGGCTCCCCGCTGAGCAGAGAGCCCGATGTGGAGCTCGATCCCAGGACCCTGGGATCATGACCCGAGCCGAAGGCAGAGGCCTTAACCCACTGAGCCACCCAGGTGCCCCATGACAGTTGTTTTAACTAGAAATATTCACTACAAAAATCGACAGGCCTATTGCTGGTAGTAGGCACACACGCAAAATCAGGGCTTGGGATTCACTGGTTTTCCAAGTGCAGAAAATGAAACTGATTTCTAGGAAAGGTGAAAAAGTGGAGGTTGAGTTTCTCCTGTTTTTTTTGGGTTATGGGTTTTATGAGCTAAAGATTGAGTTCAAGGAGAAACATAAAAGCATCCTCTTCTGTACTTTCATCTCCTTGACATGGCTACAGGGTGCCCCAGCATCTACACTGAGACAAGAGCGCGCCGTGGAATGGGTGAAGAGCTGCTCCAGAAGACAGCTGGGACCCTGGTGGAGGAGGCTCTGGAGAGCCCCCGCTCAGGCTCAGATCACCCTCCGTCCTGCCACTTCAGGGTCAGTCCTGACCTAGCAGCCCAGCACCTGCTTTCTGGAGGCCAGACCTCAAGTCCTGGCCCTACCCCGGCCCCTGGCCCCGCTGCCCCAGCCCCCCAGCCCCCCAGCCCTCAGCCCAGTGCCCAAGGGAAGGAGAAAGACTTACCATCAAGGCCAGCGTTCGGATCTCCTAAAAACCAATGCCAAGCAATCAGTTCAAGAACAAGTCAAGGGCCGTCTGGAGGGTCCCCTTGGCCCAGGCATGGAAACATGGGAGCTGGGCCTCCCTTAGGAGCACAGTAGGGATAGGCCCTCTTGGTGGGCTCCATGCCGCCCGACCCCATGCTGCCCCCACATCTCCCCGAGGTTTGCAGAGCCTCTGAGGCTGTCTTACCCCAGACTCTGGCCCTGAAATGGACTGCAAACTTGCCTTCACTTTGCCAAAGAGGGAAGGCGCAATATCTCTGCTTCTCCCTGGTCGCTGACTGGGACCCTCCCCTGTTGTCCACATCTCCCCCCAGAACCAGACTTCAAGACTCCAATGTACTTCCTTGTAAACATCGAATGCAGAATAGGAAGGTACGAAGCCACTCAAGAAACCAGGGGGATGAGAGTTGGCACGCAGACAGGACCATACCCCAAGTAAACGGATCCCCAGAGGGGCAGTGTTTCCTTTAAAGGACTGGTTCTCCAACCGGGGGTGGGGTTTGGCCCCCAGGGACATTTGGTGATGTCTGGAGGCACATTTTTGTTGTCAGCCAGGGGTGGCGAGAGACTAGGTGTCTAGTGGCTCGAGACCAGGGATGTTGTAAAGCAACCTACAACATACAGGGCACCCCTCCCCCACAAGTCCCCACAAAATGACCCATGAATATTGAAGACGTGGGGCCCCAGAACCCTTGTCCACCCACTATGATGCTCAGCTCCCTGGAGCCCGGACAGCCAGCCAGCGGGGCCAGACCCAGAGCCAGGCCACCTGGCGGCCAAATGAGGGGGCGCATTTGCCTGGAGGCTGGAGGCAGAGGCCAAGGGAGAGAGAGCAAGGGGGCCACTCTTCTGCAAGCTCTGTCAATAGTCTGATGTGAAGGACATTAGTTGGGGCATCAAAGCACCCCCCTCACTGGGACATGGCACAGCGCCTGGCACCCCTGAGTGCCTCCCGATCTCTAGTCTCTATGCCAGCTCCCACGTACCTGGAGAGCCTCATTGATATTTCCGTTGTAGTCCACCATCTCTCCTTTCCCTGGTTCCCCCTTGGTGCCCTGCAAGACAAATGCAGTCTCAACCGCCGGCCAGGGCCAGGAGGGATGGGCTGGGGGACATGGCTGCCTGCTCTTCACCAGACAGGGTCTTAGCCAAGGTGGGCTGTATCTGGCTGCCCAGAGGAGGACCCAGAGCAGCAGGCCGGGGAGCCTGTCAGGGGGCTCCCCACACTGACAGAGGATGCCCAGAGGGTCTAGAACCAACACAGAAGCCTCTGTCCGACAACTCTGGACTAGACAGACCTAGAGAAGACTGAGTCCCATCACGGCAACCACGACTGCAGAAAGGAGTCTCTCTCCCTCCCTTCCCCTCAAGACCCAGAAGGCACCGCTCATGCCATGACCCCAGGGAATCAAGGTGTCGGGCTCTGACTCCCGTGAAGGGAGATGCACGTACCTTGGGGCCGGCTGGTCCCTGGTCTCCAGCTGCTCCAGGCTCCCCCTGTTGCATGACAATTGGAGTGAAATGGGGACAAAGCTGGGTACAAGAGCATCTACTGTCCCCAGAGGGCCATGGAAGGGCTGGGAGGCTCATCTTTGCTCAGGCCAGGAGGCTGCCGACCCTCCCATGCAGGAAAGTGCAGTCTCTGCCCATTCAGGGAGCATCTCCCCCAGCCTGCCCTCCTCTGGGCCTCCCAGCGCCTCTGGGCTCCTCCGGCTTCTCACTGGATAACCTTCTTCCTTCTCTGGGCTAGTTAGGGGCTGCCCCAGCGACTACCCGGCCGCCTCCCTGACACCCCACTTTGGAGGACCATGCCCTTTGCTTCCCTTTATTTCAAGTTGGCTCAAGGCGTGAGAGCTCAGTAACTTTTTGCCCATTGCCTGAGGGGTAATTGCCACGGAGGGGCTGTGGGTTCTTTCAGGGGTCTCCCTGCGTGTGACAGCCCCACAGAGCAGGATGGAGAAAGAGAGGTTGGCAGAAGGTACTCAGAGCGCCCCACCCCCCCTCCCCCTGCTGGGTGGGGTGGGGGGTCATCCTGGTTGGAAATAGGACGGGACTGTGGGGGATACATGATAACAAACCACAGTCCCAACGGTTCTGAGACAATGTTAACATTAAATACAAAGTTTTAAAAAATCATGATGGAAAGTAAATATAAAGGGACAATAGAACTTTACTCTCAAGACCCTGATGACAGCTTTGTGCCCTGGGGGTCTGGCTGCAGGGACAGCCACTGCTCTTGCTCTTCCTGAGCTGGGGCTTGAATTCCCAAGCCAACCCTCATCTCAGGACTGTGAGCCTCTGTACCTTGTCTCCTTGCCGTCCTGGGGGGCCGGCTTGGCCATCAACGCCAGGTTCTCCCTGGGGAAGAGGAGAGACATGGATGTTGGGTGTTTCTGGATCTCTGTCTTTGTCTGCGCTGGCTTCTACTAACTCACTTCATTCTACTCATCTGACTCCCACTCACCGTGTGGGCCCAGCCTGGTTCTCACCTCCTCCAGGCAGCCTTCCCTGCCTGCCTCTTTCCTCCTCTGAGTTCTGTACCACTTTCTGGGGTCCAGCCTGCAGTGCCAGAAGCTCCTCAGTTCTTGGTTAACACACAATCCAGCTCTGTTTCAGCCCTGGGGTATGGACTGCCATCCGCACCCCACCCCCACCCCCGGTGTAGACTGCCATCTGGTCCTAACTACAGGGAGGCAGGTCATTTTGGAATCTGGAACACTTGGGAAGGTCACCTCAGCAGGTCCTGCCCAGGAGACGGAAGGGACCATGAAGGCTCTGGGCACATAGGGAAGGGACCCAGGAAGCCTAGGATGGGAGGCGCAGAGAGAGACGGGAGGAGGTCCCCTGCACATACTTCCCTTACTCAGCACTTTGCCTGTTCCCTGAAGAAGGACACGGCCTTCTAAGCTTTCCCTTCTTGTGTCCCAGGATGCAGGGACAGTACTGACCAGGCTTCCCCAAGCCCAAATCAAAACCCAAGACCTGCCAGGGATCCACATCCCATGGGAACAGAATCTGACCCTAGGGATGTCCCAGAGCCCAGCTTCCAGGGCCACCATTGGCAAAGCTGGCACTCAAGCTGGTCCGATGGGCCCGTGGGCAGTTGCCCACCACTTTATCTTGCCCGTCTGTGGGCTTCCTTCTAGCCCCCGGCACGATTTCCTTGGGAACTGGGTCTGTTTCTCCTGCTGGGCTGTGAGCATGCTGAGGACAGCTCTCTGCAGCCTGGCAGGCCAGGCAGAGCCCCGCCCCAGCAGCCCTGTGATACATGTTGGTGGAACGAATATGTGTATCTTCTGAAATCATGCAACAGGTCCTTACCCTAAAGAGGCCCTCCTCACTTCCCTGGGTTGCTAGAGCAAACCAAGCAGCGCAGGAGGCCTCTGCTTCGGGAAACCCAAATCTCACCATTGCAGCTTCCACCCGGTGTAAGGAAGGTGATGGCAGTCCCATTTGCAGCTGACCCCACCGAAGACCCCCACCCCCGCCCTGTGTGTGCCAGCACCACTGATCACTGATCTCATATTCAGAGCCTGGGTGGGGGGCCCTTCCCGCTCTCCTAAGTGCTGCAGCCGTCCATCCCTGACTCAAGTTACATTGAAGCTGTTTGAATCGTTGGGACCAGCCATCTGCCCTCGGACTGCTTCTCTTGGATAGTCAGTCACCATTAAAAATCAGGAGCTCAGTCCAAATTGTCTTTCTAGAATCCACTGGAAAAACCACACATCTGGAGATAAAGGCCACAGGCAGTGTCTCCCTCGAGCGTGGATCCCAGGGAAACTCACCTTTGGCCCTGGGGGCCCGGGCAGCCCTGGGGGGCCGGGCTCCCCTCTGCCCCCTCCAATGGAGTTGCCGGCATCGCCTTTTTCTCCCTGGGGGCAGAAGGAGGGGGAGAGTGGGAGAGTAACCATGAGTAAGCCTGCCTAACTCCAGAGGGAGGTGGTGGACGGATCCCTGTCTTTTCTCCCCTTCCAGTTCCAAGGAGTGGGGGCAGCAGACTATGCCTCGGTCCAGGCTGGGCACAGAAGCCCTCAGAAGCCTGGCCTGGTCTCACTGGCCATGGGATTTAAGGAGAGACGGGACCTGGCTCTTGTAGGGGAACAGGTATGGAGCTGGGCAAGAGACCCATCACGACTTGGGTCTAGACTGTTTCTCAGAGTGTGTCCATGGAATCCTCCTTCTGGGGATGGGAGATATTTGAAATGTGGAAAAAAGGGTCTGGTGGCCGAAGGATGTCAGGGAAGGCAGAGGGAAAGGAAGCAGCTTAGGCTCCTTGCCCACCAGGTGCTCTGAGCATGACAGGAGAGTGTCTTGTGACATTCCAAGGGGCCTGTCTCATGCAGCTCTCCCCACACTTATTTGACCTCAAGTCTTCTTTTCTTTTTAGTGGAATGTCATGGAGTTCATGTACTAAGGAGCGATTTTCAGAGCTGGTGCAAGGACATCGGACAAGGTCACAGCTCCTGGTCTTCGAATACGGACATTTTTGTCAGCTGGGGCCTCCCACGTGGTACGCCATGCATGAATCTTGCTGTCTTCCAAGGACACCTCTGATACTGGGGCCCCTGAATGGCCAGGGCCAGGAATGTGGGTGCAGATGAACCCCAAGACCTTTACATAGAACCCACCATGCCGAGCTTGCCGATACCCACCTTCTGCCCCAGGAGGCCGAGTAGCCCAGGGGAGCCTGCCGCCCCCTTTTCGCCCTGTGGAGGGAATGCAGACAGTGCAGGGTTAGGAACGGTTTCTCCAGGCCAAATGGGAAGGCCCTAGTCCCTCCTGCAGAGAGCCTTGGCTTTCTCTGCTGCCTCCCTGCCCCTCCGTGGGCCATTCCCCCCCCCGCCCCCCAGGCCCCCATGTGCACTGGATTCCTTCCCTGGACCACTTCACACTGGTGAGGGCCTGGGTCATTGTTTTCTGCTCCCATATGGGCTGGGCCCTCATCATTTACAATCAAGAGGCACCAAGAGCATTTAGCTCCTTTTGGGGGGGGTCTTCTTGGGAGAGCTGAGTGGTATAGAAGGCCATCAGTTAGGGAAGCAATTCCTTTTAAGCACTCTGCTCTTTTCATTTTTTAAATGTTTAGCACCTAGAGGCCCACAGTCTCTGCCGACCCCTCCCTGCCTCCAGGGAAGACAAACTTCATCTCACTGAACTTCTCCTTTGGAGGACATTTTGAGAAGTTTGCTTCCTGTGATGGGTTGGCTTCTGTCCTCCCCAAGTTTGTGTGTTGCAGTTCTAACTCCCTGTAGCTCAGAATGTGACCTTCGTGGGAAATAGGGTCATTACAGACATAACTGGCGAAGTTATGAGGTCACACTAGAGTAGGGTGGGCCCCTAATCCAGTATGACTGGTGTCCTTATAAAGGGACATTTGGACTGGGGGACAGGCACACCAGGAGAACACCAGGTTAAAATGAAGGCAGAGATCGGAGTGATAATTCTACAAGCCAAGGAACACCAGGGATGCCAGATGCAAGGAACACCAGGGATGCAAATGGCCAGAATCAAGGAGAGAGTCAGGGAACAGATTCTCCCTCCCAGCCTGCAGAAGGAACCAGCCCTGCCGACATCTTGACCTTGGGCTTCTGGCCTCCAGAACTGTGGGACAATAAGCTTCTGTCGTTTGAACCACACAGCCTGTGGTCCTTGGTTTGGGCATCCCTCGCAAGCTGATACCCCGCCCTAACCGTCTTCTTCCACCATGAAAAACTTTCTCCCCTAGGACATGAATCTCAGAGCCCTGCTCTCACTGCACAAATAAAGAGGCTCCAGCGCTGTGAGCCACCCCTCCCCAGCCTCAAGGGACAGAAGCAGCCCGTCTCCTCAGTTCTCCTGAAGCGCCCTCTTCTACACTATGAGGACGGCACTTGGTACTCCCAGAGCGGCCCGTATTGGGAGAGCACCCCAAGAGTACCCTGCCAGGTCAGCACCCGAGGGCACCCCTCTCCATAGCTGGATGGCTGCCCATTTTTGGAGCTAATAATAGAAACGGAGGGCCCTGGGGTCATAATTTGACAGGTGTCTCTGAATTTTCCAGTTGAGGCCACAGAGGATGCCACACCAAGTCTTTGACTGTCATCCCCTTGCCACCTGTCCTTGGGTATAAGCTGAATCACAAAAGAGCCTGAAGCCCATCAAAGAAGGGGAGGGATCCAAGTGTGGGGTCTGCTGATGAACGGGAAGCGAGACCTGATCCCGCTTCCCCGAAGCCCGGCCTGGGCTGTGCCTGGGGTATGCTGAGAGCTGGGGCATAGCCTGAAACAGGCTGAGTCTAAAGGGGAAGGATGCAGGTGCTGCCCTTCAGAGGCCGTGGGGGAGTGGGGACGGACAGAGGGAAGGCCTTCCTTCCGCTGGTCTTTCCTCCTGGGAACCAATGCTTTGGAGGAGGGATGGTGTGCTCCCAAGTGCAGGATTTCTGAAGCTTTTCCAGGCCATCCTGGAACTCCCCTCTTCCAGGGGACACATGCACCCTGAACACACTGCAAGTAGCACACAAGCCATGGGGTTGGGGCACAGAGTGGGAGGACCAGCAAAGGCCAGTCTGAAGGGGACACACACTCAGAGTCACAATATCCTACCCTCTGCCCCCTCTTTCCTGGCAAACCTGGGGGCCCTGGCTTCCCTGCTGCCCCTGGGTCTCCCTTTGGGGTAAGAAGAGAAAGTCACTGATAAGAAGACTGGGAGGGTGTTGAGGGGTATGGTGGACAGTGATGGTAAACTAGCGTTTCCAGAACACTAGTCCCATATGATGTCCTTCTTCAAAAAAGGAAGCTCTAGGGACGCCTGGGTGGCTCAGTTGGTTAAGGGGCTGCCTTCAGCTCAGGTCATGATCCCAGCGTCCTGGGATCAAGTCCCGTATAGGGCTCCTTGCTCAGCGGGGAGCCTGCTTCTCCCTCTGCCTCTGCCTGCCATTCTGTCTGCCTGTGCTCGTTCCCGCTTGCTCTCTGATAAATAAATAAAATCTTAAAATAAATAAATAAATAAAATAAAAAAGGAAGCTCTAGTCAAAATGTTTGAAAATGCTGCACCAGAGATTATAGTTTTAGAGGTCCCCAGTATACATATAGCCTCTTAAAGGCTCTGAGAAGGACTGCAGTAAAACAAAACAAAAACTGAAATATTTTAAGTCTGTATTTCCCAAACTTATTTGGCATGGATATTTTTTTCATGTTACATCCCTTATAGAATGAGACAAGAGACACAGAGCCCTGCAGGCACAGGGCACAGGAATTACTGCCTGCTGGAGCTGGTGTGCAGGCAAACTGACTGAGCTCCAGGCCAGGATCCAGGGAGGGGAAGGCATTCCTGGCCGGCAGGCCCCTCCTCAGCGGGCCCTCCTCTGCTCAGTCGGGCCCCCAGCTCCAAGCCAGCCTCAGGGGAACCAGGAGCATAACAGTAGCAGCCACTGCCGCCTCCCCCCATGCTTGATGCTCCATGCCGCCCAGAACATTCCCTCTGTATCAGTACCTTGGCTCCTGGGGTCCCTGGCTCACCCTGTGTGGAAACAAAGGAGACTCCGGTAAAGAGAGAAGGAGAGAGAGCGAGAGCTGATGCAGGAGTAAATGAGCAAAGGTCTTCATGGGGTGTGTGAAGCATCTGGCCCGCCCAGGACTTCCCTCTGCCTACACTTCAGGTCTTAGGACAAAGGAGGCCTCCTGGACTCTTCCCGATTCTTCCCCCAGGTGAGAGATATGGCAAGGGTGAGAGCAGGCAGAGAGGAAGGGAAGGGCGTTGGCTTTGGACACGGTGCCCCCTGTCCGTGGACCTGCTGGGAGATCTATCTTTGTGTTTCTGGGGGTCCCCATCCATCTGCCTGCCGACCAGATGCGGTTCGGGTGGGGTTCAGGGGAAGGACTCCTGCTCTCCTCTCGGGAGCTTTGCGCGCACGCAGCTGCTGGATTCCGAGGTATAAAGGAAAGCGCTGGGTTCCGTTGCTCATGGGCAGGGCACTGTTCTAGCTGAGGCCAGCAAACCTTTGCTATGTACTTTGCAGGGCTCAGTTAAACATCTCTTGGTCAAGTTGTGCATAATGGCGTAGACGTTGCCTTAAGAAAGATGTTTCTGAATCCTGTCTGTGCACTCCTTGGCCCAGTGGCCACCCCATGGAGTCCTTGAAGCCCCGGCTATGTCTTCCTCTCTCCTTCCCTCCCATTGTGCCCCTCATATGTGGAGTGATAACCTTCCACTGACCTTCATCCCAGCCACAGCAATTCCAGGAGCTCCCTGGCGGAGAGAAGAAAAGGGCATGGTGACTTTCCACAGTTGGGGCAAGCAGGGAAGGAGTGGCTAGTCTCCCAGCCTTCTCTGGGGTGGGATGGAGGGGGGATGCGAAGGCAGACTGCTGGCTTCTGCCTGCTGCCCAGACCCATGGCAAAGGTGGGTGGCAGAGTTTGGCACAGGGAGCATGGGTCCCCAGGAAGGCAGAGGTTCTGAGCTGCACAGTTGAGTCCCCCAAGCTTCCCACCCACCTGTTCAGTTCCCAGGCCCTCCCAGCAGGGAGCCCAGGAGTGTTCAGGTCGGAGTATCTCTGGGTTGCAATGTGGGGAAGGCTTCAGTGAGATAGGAGAGGAGGAGGAGGAGATGGGAAGGGAAAGGGGTAGAAGGGAATGCCGTGTGGAAGGGGAGAATGGGAGAGGGTGCGCGGGTGGCATCCTTCTCCCAGAGAGCTCTCTGGACCTGTGCCCGCATGGACTGGGGAGCAGCTGGGAGGGATCCTCATTTCCACATCAGCCCACGACCAGCCACTTTGAGGTAAATAGGCTGCCCAATGTGCCAGTTGGTCAATCCCAAGGGGAGGTGATTTTTAGGGAGTCCCTACTTCCCATTCAGGACGGCCACTGGAGCTAGGCTTAACCAAGATGCTTGGAAGGGGGCCCAGCCATGTCAGGAGGGCACTGGGGAGTGCTGGCTCGTGGGCCAAACGGAAGCCCCAACCCCCCCCCCCCCCACCACCCCAGCCCTGAGCTCCAGCCCCCTCTCCCA